>LTAE01001559.1:0-26406 GCA_001647135.1 Pontederia paniculata | reverse complement strand
CGGGGCGTTACAATATTAGTGCTCATCACATATATTTTCATTCACAAGTTTATCGCAAAGTTTGTGATAGATCAGTGAAGGGACATTATTCTATCACCTAAATTATGTCACTCATCCTGACACTAAACTTCAATTATTTTTTACTACGACTATCCATCGCAACTACTTGAAATGAAAAATAAAATATGATGCCTAATGTTTGCAGCTTTACTTTTATTACTTCTTCTTAGGAGTTTAGTTTTAGTGTATATCAGATAATTGTTTACAAAATGGATAATTCGTGTGGGATTATTCGATACTCATTTGTTAACAAAACATGCCTAAAACCTTGGAAATATTATAAAATTTATCAAACATTAATGTCAGATGAATCCATGAGTCATTTGGAAATATAAATACTAGACTTGAAGCCTACTTTTGAAGCTTCAAAGCTTTATCATTAAGTGTGTGATTCTCGCAAAAAAAAGTCATTAGGTATATGGTGTTTTTCATATATAAACATTTATACTTAGATGACCTTAGTTATATACAAGCTTCTCGTATCCAGTTTATTAATTAATGTTCATGCACTAAGCTGTCTCAAAAGTGGTACATGCACTATAGTTTATTTGAGAATTTGTCTTTGTTCCTCAACGATATACTAAATTAAATTGATAACTTCTTTATTCATATGCCTTATATGATAATAAGATGTGTGATGTACATCATTTGATGCTTGAAACAAAATGTGAGGTTTAGATGATACCTTGATGACAAACTTTATACAATATGCTTATATTTGATTTTGGTACTAATTTGATTTTGTATCAATGAACTTGATACTAATGTATAATTTGGTTTTGGCATTTTGTTGGTCACAGTCATGTGACTTTTTTCTTGAATCACATGCAAGTCATTTTTGTTAGCAATTGTATCCTGCGAATTATGTTTTCTTAAACTATTTTAGGCTTTTACAAACACATTTTTTTGTGTTACAAATATTTTTTTGCCATTTTTTCTATTCTAATCCAACAATTGTTTCCAAAGTATAACTATTGTGTTAATACCTGATTAGATCCTCTTAAAAAAGGAAAAACCTACTTAGTTCAATGTTTTAGGGTTTTAGGGTTTAGGATTTACGGATTAGGGTTTAAGGTTTAGGGTTTAGGTTTTAAGATTTTAGAATTTTAGGGTTTAGGATTTAAGGTTTAGGTTTTCGAGTTTAGGGTTCACTATTTAGGGTTTATGTTTTATGATTTAGGATTTAGAGTTTACTATTTAGGATTTAGGGTTTAGGGTTTAGAAGAGTCTCGGGTAACAAATCGTAGGTCATCATCATGACATTATCTTCATAATCCTAAGGCATTTGCATAACTTGGGACATTTCATAAAAACAAACATTACATACATGAAATATGTAAGTGTCTAGGTAACATTTGTTCATATTCATCATTCATAGCATTGTTTGTATCTTGACCATAAGGTACATTAGAGTTCTTGTAAATCATCTTTATCATATGAGCCATTCTTATATTTTAAGTGTGTATTCATTATTCTCTACATCTTCATCATACGCCCTAGGACTGAAGTTACCGGACACTCTTTAAAGCTAGAGAACGATTGATATTGGAGGTACTCCCTCCTTACAACTTCATTGGCTCTATGTTATGTCCCGGAGAGGAAGAAGAGAAAAAAGACAACAATAATCAGGGTAGCTGAAAGTACGAAATAAAGAAGAGACAATGCATAAGATATGAAGCAACGAACGACGAAACAATAGAAGAGACAAAAATGGAAGGTGAAGCAACAAAAGAAACATAATACTTCCCTACCTCTAGCTAATGACTTCACAGTAATCTTGGTCAATGTGAACCTTTATCAAAATACTACCGTTTTGAGCCTCACCCTACTCATTATACTACTATCAAAGGTGCCAAGTTATTTGTGAAGATGATAGTTAACTTTATGGTTTTCCGAGAACAATTATTTTAGACAAAGATGTTATTTTCCTAAGTTCTTTTTGGAGGAAACTTTTCGCTCATATTGAAAGTAAATTGCACATGATCTCTGCTTATCAACTCTGATGGACAAATTGAAGTGGCCAATAGATGCATGCAACAATATCTATAATGCTTTGCGATGGATAGACTAACTTGGATAAAGAATCTATCTTGGGTAGAGTACTCTTTCAATACCCGCTATCACTCAATTTCTCAACTTACACCTTTAGAGGTGGTGTTTGGTCGAAAACCTCATATAATTCCATCTTATATTCGAAGTTAGACCAATGTCGAAGTTGTCGACTAAAAGTTATTATATAGGGATGAGATATTGAGGCATCTAAAACTCAACCTATCCAGAGCACAACAATGTGCGAAGATACCATCTAATCTACACACGGCAAACAAAAAGTTTGAATATGGTGATCTAGTTTTTGCCAAATTACAATCTTATAATGCAGACGACCTTAGCTAGGCGAGGGCCACATAAGTTGTCTCATAAGTTTCATGGCCATTTTCCTATAATCAACAGAATTGGATCAATGACTTATGAGCTATCGTTGCCAGAGGTCACGAAGATCCACCCGGTGTTTCATGTTTCTAAACTTAAAAAGTCTCATGGTCCTATGATTGTGGAATCAACACTACCAAAATTCTCTTCTGAGTAGGGTCATATAGTTTCTCCTAGAGCTATTGTGGTTACCCAGACTGTTAAATGCCAATGAAGTTTCTATCCTTAGGTTTTAATACACTGGTATTGAAGAGACCCTGAGGATGCTCTGTGGGAAGACCTAGACGCCTTCTGGTGTGGCTATCCTACTTTTCACATTGAGATGATGTGATGTTTTTAATAATAGGAGGGAATGTTATGTCTTGGAGAGTAAGAAGAGGAAAAAGAAATAAAACAATCAATAGAGGCAGCCAAAAGTACAGAAGAAATAGAAGAAAAAACAACAAAAGAAACAAAAATAAAAGGTGAAGCAGTAAAAGAAATAGGAGATCGAGAGAGGCGAGAAGCAACAAAAACCAAAGAAGTAGTAGCAGAAACAACAAAAACTAGAGGAGGAGAAATAAGAGGAGGAGCAAAAGAGAAGACAAAAGGCATCAATAAAAGATAAAGGAAGAAACCATCGCATCTAAAAGACTTCGTCATGTGAAGAAAACTCGGAGAAGTTGTAGGGGGGGAATGAGAGGAGAAACAAAGATATAATAGAGGAAAGAGAAAGAACGTGATTTATCGATGAAATAGAAATGGTCATCGACATTTTGGGAGTCATCAGAAGCTTCAATCTCTCCTTTGTCTTTTGTCTATCACGCCTCTGTGGTGGTTGTATTCCCCTTCTTCTACATGTTCTTTCTTTGTTCTCTACCTCTCCGTCGATTGCCACGAGTCGACACTAGTTTCGACACCGACCATGCAAGGCAAACCCAATCTAGAATGGGAGATCGATTGGAGCTCTTGACTCGCTCCCAAAAGCTTTAGAACCTGTACAACACAAGCAAGACACAGTGACAGGAGAGAGAGGAAAATAAAGCAACTTTTAAATATTTTTGGTCAACGGATCGTCTAGATGACGCGTCAACGCGCGCAAAGGATTTAGGCCGTGGAAGATTGGACTTCAATAGTGTCATGCTACAATGTTTTGTGAACAATTATAAGACAATTTCTTACAAAATTACAAGACATGTGTAACACTGCCAATGACAGTAAGGTCATGTGTCAATTCACACACTTTTATACATGTGCTCCACAATTATCTATTTTTGAAATCTATTAACATAATATTTCCTGTAACATGCGGAGTGTGTTTTTTCTTTTTAAAAATTGATATACTTCTTCTTTTACCTTTTGCACTATTTATATTATACCGGGGACAAGCTAGCTAGAAATTCAAATTAATTATTTAGCCTTATGATCTATAATAGGTGACATGCATGTTGTATGTCTGGACACTTATTGTTGCATATAATTGTTATTCACTCCTAGTAGAAGTGTTTTGACGATGATCTTCTTTTGTCCGTGATTTGTTTTATCAGTCATTTTTTTTTGTTTTTAATTATGATCCTCGATCTAAGAATGAAAGATGGACACATATATTTTATTATGATAAATTTTCTTGATAGATGTGAATAAGATTGAAGCATTTACTAGTAAAGGAGGTTGTCATTAAAAATAATTACCATGTACAAAAGGGAGCACATCATAATAAATCATAATCCCTATTTATAAAGATCAATTGTAATGTCCCGAGAAAAACCATTATGTCATGTGACAGAATGTCTTTTTGGATACGCTACGATCTTCTTCTCCAACAGACCGGTCAACATAAGGGACACACCATGCGGAAACAATGCGTTTAAAATGAAAACTCTATAAATAAGTCTAGCAAGAATAAAACATCTTCTTAAAATGTGAATCAATAGAAGAAACAAGGAGAGAAGGCCAAGCAACAGAAGCAACAAAAACCAAAGAAGGAGCAATAGCAAAAATCATGAAAGGAGCAAAAATAAAGACATAAGTCACCCATAAAAGACAAAGGAAGAAATCAACACATCTAAAAGACTTCATCATGTAAAGAAAACTCGAAGAAATTTTAAAAGGGGGAAGCAGAAGGAGAAACAATGATATAAAAGGGAAAATGGGAAGAAAACCACTTATCGGTTAAATAGAAATGGCCATCGGCCTTTTGGGAGCCATAGGGAGCTTGAATCCCTTCTTTCTCCTCTGTTTATCACATCTCCGTAGCGGGCGCGCTCCCCTTCTTTTTTATCTTCTTTCCTCGTCCTCTACCTCTTTGTCGACGGTCATGAGTCGACATCGATTTTTTGGAGCTGCCGCCAGTTACACCATTTGTTTGTTGCGTCCTTGTTTACCGCCCACAGATCTAAAAGCTTCTGCACAATGGAGCTGCCGCCAGTTACACCATTTATTAAGTTTCGGCAAAGGGTTCTTAAACTTGTATACCTGGGGACAGATATGCTTGTTGGATGGCGGCGCCGGTAACCCCACACAGGACGATGTCATTCTTCCTCGTAGACGTCTCTACCACCGGCCGAGGATGTCCCTCCTTCTCCATCGGTGACGATCACTTGCGCCTCTTCCTACGCTTGCGAACGTCGGTGCGACATGGCGGCGGTCAGCGGTGGTTGTGTCCGGCGGAGTTGGCTGCATGGCGTGTGGCGTCCGTGGCTTCTTTCCGACGTCGCAGAGGACGATGTGAGTTGCTGGCGTCTGCCTTCTTTTGAACGTCGCAGCCGCCGGCAGATGAAGCGGCAGCATCGCTCGCAGTGCACGAGGCGAAGAAAAGAAGAAGACTCGCCAATTTCCGAGACGGGGCGATGTTGCTCTTCTTATTTTCAAAATCATTAAATTAGATGTGGATGCAAAGGGATGGCAAAACTCCCCGAAGTTCGGGGATGACCGCGGAAATTCTCCGATCGGGCTCCGACTTTGGAAATTTTTTTTCTTCGTGGAGACGGAGATAGGGGGATAGTCCCCCAGTACCCTAATTCGGGGATCGGGACGGGGAACATTGCCCTCGCTGGATCCGACCTATATTTATTAAAATATTTTAAAATTAATTTATATTAATATAACATTATTTAAGTAGTATTTATTCATTAATACAAAATATAATATTTTATGATTTTACTGCATATTTTCTTTATTAAAAAATATTTTTATTAAATTTCGAGGATGGGTCCCCGTGGAGGTTTGGGAATCTGCGGGGATGGGGGCGGGGAATTTAATTCCCCCGCCACAGGGATTTGGGGCGGAGGCGGGAATAGGGGCGGGTTGGCAGGGTCGGGGCAGGGGATATATCTCCCGCCCCGAATAGGGGCGCGTGCCATCCCTACATCCGGGTGATATCAAATTAATCGAAACTATAATGGGCTTGATCCGATATGTGAATAATACGTTCAATAGTGTGGCACGAATCAAATTATGGCATCGCTTCTCGAAAATTGTGGTGACAAAAAAAACATTAAATTAGATTAAATTCGAAGGTGTTTTAAATAAAAAAAATCTATGCAAGAAAATACATTTTAATGGTTTTTTTACAAATAAATATAAATGTCGTATTCATAAAAGAATAAAGTAATTATGTGTAAATGAATAATAATATATCTATAAATACGTGTTTTAATGTCTAAGGTTTCAGTTAAAGAGTTTTTACTTGTTTAAAATATGACTAGAATATGTACACTTAAAATATGACTGGATCAGTTTTATCACTCTTAACAACAAATATATTTTTTGAGATTTGTTGGAAAATATTTCATTTAGGCACTCAAATAAGAGTGATGCAGCATTATAATTATTCAGCTCCTTCTAATTACTTCATTTTGACGATACAATTAGTAAAGTCAGTACAGCTTTTGAACAATATGAACTTATACAATTTGTATGTTAATTAAGTAACTATGTATATATATTAAAAATATTCAAAATCAGCATCAACCTCCTTCAATATTTTTTTCAAATTTAAAAATCATTTAATGTTTTTTTGGAATGTTAAATTTTTACATTTGTTAACCAATTGAATATGTATTCTCCATCATTGTAAAATATAATTTTTTTCTGTGAAAACATGTGCAAGGAACAAAAAATAAAACAATTTTGTGTTTAAAAAGAACAAGCAAATAAGTATAATACTAATTAATGGCAAGTTCATCAAAAAGATGTCAAAATTTCATCACAATAATTCATCATATTTTTATCACATTAGCCATGACAAATTTGCTGGGATTTTTTTTCTTTTCATAAATGTGGAAGACTATTTTGCATTTGTGATGGGAATATTAAAATGTCGTCGCACAAGATGTGATTTAATGGGACTGATTTTAGCTAATTTGATGTTATATTTTCTTATACTGAGATTTATCATGGATGGCACAAAAGCCACATATATAATTATTACATACAATAATCATAAAATCATATTTTCAGATACAGTAAGTCATAATTAATTGATTATTTTATCAATATTTTTTAGTACCCGCTCAGGAACTTTGACATCCAAAGTTACTAGCACATGACTAATTCAGAGTTGAAGTCTCTAATCAAATTGGTGACTCCAAGAATCGGGCACGAGATTACTAGGTCCTGTAATCCTTAAGAGACATTCTTATATCATCCGAACTTGGTTAGTCTATATTATCAATAATTACTAATAGACGTAGATGTATATATAATAGTGCTAATGTTTAACATGTGGATGGCACTCTAAAAAAAAAATCAATGCATGTGAAGTAAAATTTTAAAAATGTGTACATGAAAAAGTTTAGTGCATGATAAGTCAAAATTAGAAAAAAGTTATGGGTTCGGGTGGTTTCTTATGGTTTCTTTTAATAATTTTTTTTATCAATTCCCTCAAATGATATTTTTGAACTCCTATTTATTTAAATTTTCTATTAATATTTAAAATATTTTATTACATAATTAACATCAACTACATGTCATATATACCAAATATCTTTATTTATTACTTATATAATTTTGTTAATATTTATTCACAAAACTTATATATTAATTGAGTAATTTTATACGGGCTAAAAATATTCAAGAATAATACATATATTAATAAAATTTTAATTATGCAGGTCTTCATCGGGCTCCTCGGATGATTTTTAAAATTTAAACACTAGCATATTTTTTTTAATTTAAAAGAAACTAAAAAATTATATGTGAAAATTCTAAATATGAAATTGATGGACTGAATTATAGAATTTCTTGTGAATAAATGGTGAAGAGATAAAATATGTAAATTTTATATGTAAGTTTCCTGGGAGTCTATTTTAAAAATTAAAATTTCTCAAAATGAATGTCTATAGATTAAGTTATGAAATTTGTATTGATAATGCGTTAAATATGTCCAAAATTAAAAAAAGGAAATGCTTTATATGAAATGATCAAGATGTCTTGTAATGGATATTATTGTTATTGCTAATAAGTAGATGTTGGAGTGTTAAGAGTTGACTTTAAAAGGTTTGAATGAGAATCTCATGATTATGAGATTTAATTGTTCTTATAAAACAAGAAGGATGATGATAGCATATACGATTTATGAGATATGAATGTTCATATGTTTATTGTTCCTTCTTATATGAATTGGTCATGTTATGGAATATGATGAATCCATTACCATAACTGATCATGTTATGAGCTTTATGATGAACCAATTGAGTAAGTTATGAAAATGTTATGTTTTCATAAAAGCATGATAAGTTGATGTTATTATTTAACTATGTTATGAATAATAAAATGTATGGTGAAAATCTTAAATTTGGAACCTTAGGTCAAATGAACATAATTTCATGTTTCTATTCTTAATTGAGTATATTATGAACCCAATAATGTAAGGAATATATTGTATGTAAACTTACTTTTGTGAAATGAGACATTAGGTGAAATTGGACAAGTACAAAATGAAATCAAATTGAATTAGAGGAAGAATGGTGAGAATTAGTAGCTCAGTATGGGTCACCCATAGTGAGCCTAAGCTCGCTACGGGCAGCCTGTAGTGAGAGATTCTCAAATCGTAGCGAGCCATTTTGGATCGTAACAACCCTTATGTGATCGTAGTGAATTAATTGCTCGTCTATATTGTCACACTATGGTCGGATCATAGTAAGAAGTGTTTCCGTACGGACTAATTGTAGTGGTCACATCCTGACCTTAGCATTCTTCTAATTGCCCCTAGCAACCCTATTTCAACTGTCGTGCATTTTATTAAATTATAGTAACCTTTATGTTTAAATGTTACATTTCAATTAGGTTATTTACATGTGTTATGGTGCTACGTTTAATTATTAATTGATCAAATACATGTTATATTTCATGTTCTTAGGGTAGCAACTTTGCTTGATGTTTGTCGTTCACCTAGACATCCAAGAGCATATTAAGTCATAATTTGGTTAAAAGATACAAGATTATTTGCTATGTTTGATGTATTATAAAAAAATGGAAGTATGAATAATTTAGTCAAGACGCATTAGTTATAGGGGAAGTAGTTGAAGGTGCTTCTCGGAAGGCGATGTTCATTCACTAGCAATAGTGAGTGTGCTTCTCATATGATGGACCCTAGAGAAGCGTTGACCTAACTAGCCGATGTTATGGACTGATGTTATCCGAGACTCTTTATGCAAAGATAATAATTGGTCATATGATTAAGTTAATGATGTGAGTCAAAGAGAAATAAATTGGATCATATGGTCAAGATATAAAAATGTAAAGATGATAATTGACTTTATGATGATCATGATGAGAACTCAAATAAATTATATGGCTAAGATGTAAAGAATAATGAATACACACTTAAAATGTAAGAATGCAGATGACGTGTTTAAGAGAACTATAATGTATCATATGGTCAAGATATAAACAAAGCTATGAATGATGATGGATGAACATAAGTTACTTAGACACTTATATATTTCATGTATATAATGATTGATTTTATGAAATGTCCCAAGTTATGCAAATGCCTTAGAATCATGAGGATAATGTCATGATGATGACCTATGATTAGAGTTATATGATGTTATATGTTAAGTAAATTATTGAGATATGCCTCTTTTAATTGTTAACCTATTTATATATGGAATTTTCATAATATGTGTAAGAGTGTTCTTTATTACTATAAGAAAGACCTTTACATATAACTAATGGGAGATGGATCTCCCCTAGGTTCGTGCAGGAGATGACACATGTTATAGGATGGCTCCGGTCGTGGCGCTCATGATGGATGATTGCACATAGGGAAGTATTAATGGGCCTTGAGTTGAGTTATCTATTTCATATTTTTTTATCGAGTCATTTATATTCATATTATGATATTAGATTCCAAGTCCATGTAAGGCCTATGGGCCTTTAAAGTTGCAAAATAAAATACAAAATTTTTATGTTGATATCATATATAAACACAATAATAAATTTATGTTAGAGCCGAATATGGATTTGGACTAGATCCTGATGTTTATGTTTTCGCTGCAAATGCCAAGTTAAATTTTTAAAATTTTGTATATTTTCAAGTCTTTCATTGTATTATCCAATAATGTCATAAGTCATATTCATGTAACAGTCTGAAATTTTCTTTAGGACACATATGTCCTTAGTCGAATTTTCGAGGCGTTACAAAATTAGTGCTAGAAATTATCATCATGAATCTTTTCATTCACAAGTTTATCACAAAAATTGTGATAGATTAGTGAACGGACATTATTCTGTCACCTAAGTTATGTCACTCATCCTGACACTAAACTTCAATTATTTTTTACTACGACTATCCGTCGCAACTACTTGAAATGAAAAATAAAGTATGATGTCTAATGTTTGCAACTTCAGTTTTATTACTTATTCTTAGGAGTTTAGTTTTAGTGTATATCAGATAATTGTTTACAAAATGGATAATTCGTGTGAGATTATTCGATACTAATTTGTTAACAAAACATGTCTAAAACCTTGGAAATATTATAAATTTTGTCAAAAATTAATGTTAGATGAATCCATGAATCATTTGGGAAATATAATGCTAGACTTGAAGCTTACTTTTGAAGCTCCAAAGCTTTATCATTAAGTATGTGATTCTCGCAAAAACAAGTCATTAGGTATAAGGTGTTTTTCATATATAAACATTTATACTTAGATGCCCTTAGTGATATACAAGCTTCTCGTATTCAGTTTATTAATTACATGTTTATGCACTAAGATGTCTCAAAAGTGGTACATGCACTATAGTTTATTTGAGAATATATGTCTTTGTTCCTCAATGATATGCTTAATTGAATTGATAACTTCTTTATTCATATGCCTTATATGACAATATGATGTGAGATGTACATCATTTAATGCTTGAAACAAAATGTGAGGTTTAGATGATACCTTGATGACAAACTTTATACAATATGTGAGGTTCATATTCATCATTCATAGCATTGTTTGTATCTTGACCATAAGATACATTAGAGTTCTCTTAAACTCGTCATCATCGTCCATTATTCTTTACAACTTCGTCATATACCCTAGTACTGATGTTACCGGATACTCTTTGAAGCTAGAGAACGATTTAGATTGGAGGTACTCCCTCCTTACAACTGCATTGGCTATATGTTATGTCCCGGAGAGGAAGAAGAGAAAAAAAAGAAAACAATAAGCATGGCCGAAAGTACGAAATAAACAAGAGATAATGCATAAGATATATAAGCAAAGAATGACGAAACAATAGAAGAAACAAAAATGGAAGGTGAAGCAACAAAAGAAACATAATACTTCGCTACCTCTAGCTGATGACTTCACAATAATCTTGGTCGATGTGAACCTTTATCAAAATACTGTCATTTTGGGCCTCATCCTGCTCATTATACTACTACCAAGGTTGCCAAGTTATTTGTGAAGATGGTAGTTAAATTATATGGTTTTTCAAGAACAATTGTTTTAAACAAATATGTTATTTTCTAAGTTCTTTTTGGAGGGAACTTTTTGCTCATATTGAAACTAAATTGCACATGAGCTCTGCATATCATCTCTAATGGAGAGATTGAAGTGGTCAATATATGCATGCAACAATATCTACGATGCTTTGCAATGGATAGACCTACAACTTGGATAAAGCATCTATCTTGGGCAGAGTACTCTTTCAATACCTGTTATCACTCAAGTTCTCAACTTACACCTTTAGATGTGGTGTATGGTCGAAAACCTCCAATAATTCCATCTTATATCCGAAGTTAGACCAATGTCGAAGTTGTCGACTCAGAGTTATTATATAGGGATGAGATATTGAGGCATCTAAAACTCAACATGTCCATAGCACAACAACATACGAAGATATCATCTAATATACACATGACAAACAAAGGTTTGAATATGGTGATCTAGTTTTTGTCAAATTACAATCTTATAACGCAGACAACCTTAGCTACGTGAGGGCCACATAAATTGTCTCCTAAGTTTCATGGCCATTTTCCTATAATCAATAAAATTGGATCAATGACTTATGAGCTATCGTTGCCAGAGGTCACGAAGATCCGCCTGATGTTTCATCTTTCTAAACTTAAAAAGGCTCATGGTCCTATGATTGTGGAATCAACACTACAAGAATTCTCTTCTAAGTAGGGTCCTATATTTTCTCCTAGGTTTTGGATGCAAGAACTTATATTTTTGTTAGTCCCCAAAAGCTAATCGATTAAACAGATAAATTCTGATTTGATGTTTAGATGAAAAAGTGTAATGATGAAGAATTAAAAAGTTGATTAGATGTTTTAGTTTGTGGGTGTTTGGATGAAATTCTAGAACTAAAAAATATTTTATTTGATTAAATGAGAAAAAAATAATTTTATTTTCTAAAATAATATATTATTATTTAAAAACTATTAATATAGAATAAGAATATATTTCAAATAAATTTGTAAAATAATACTAAATTAATTTTATTTATAAAAAATTAATTAGTAATATCTTTTTAGTTAGATTATATTTTTCTTACCTCATGCGCTAGACTTGAAAACAACAAAAAATAATTTCTCTTAATAATATAATTAAATATAAAATACTAATGTTATATTAATTGAGTTAGTTAAAATTAACACACCAAAAAAATAAAAAAAATAAAATGATATAAAAGTAAAGTTAAAAAAATAGCAACGCAAAACTATAAATATAAATAAAAGGGAATGTGAGCATTAATTAATCACTTAATGTAAAAAATAACTTAATTAAGTGAGTTAATTATAAGAGTAAAGTATTAAAAATTATGAATGACGGTTAAGCATTTATTAATATGAAAATGAAATTTTTATAATCATAATGATTTATTATTATTTAAAAAATAGGTAATATAATAAAACATAAATGTAATATATAATATTATTATTTACTAATATATAATAAATAATAGGATTATTAATACTACTAAAATAGATATAGGCCTAAAAGTAGGTGGACATATTTTTAGACCTATACAAAAGACAAAAAAAAGTAAAAAAAAAAGGCTTGGTTCTAGTCTCAAGGAGAACCAATCGAGTTTTTTTTCCAGAGGCAAGAACTCTGATTTTCGAACTGACGGGAACCATGTGCGTTGAACGAAATCATGGTTCTCGTCATCATTATTTTTTTTTTGGCGCTTGTTTGAGAGAACCGATGGGAACTAGGGCTAGTTTTGGCCCTAGTTCCCATGTCCAAACAGGGCTCTAGAGCTATTGTGGCTACCCAGACTGTTAAACACCAAGGAAATTTCTATCCTTAGGTTTAAATACACTGGTATGGAAGAGACCCTCAGGATGCTATGTGGGAAGATCTAGATGCCTTTCGGCATTCCTATCCTACTTTTCACATCGAGATGATGTGATGTTTTCAATAATGGGGGGATGTTATGTCCTGGAGAGGAAGAAGAGGAAAAAGAAATCAAGGCTGCCAGAAGTACAAAAGAAATAGAAGAAACAAATGATGTAACAACAGAAGAAACATAAATGAGTAAAAATTAGATGAGGAGCAAAAGAGAAGACAAAAGGCATCAATAAAAGATAAAGGAAGAAACCATCGCATCTAAAAGACTTTGTCATGTGAAGAAAACTCAGAGAAGTTGTAAAGGGGGGGGGGTATGTGAGGAGAAACAAAGATATAAAAGAGGAAAGAGAAAGAAAGTGATTTATCGATGAAATAGAAATGGTCATTGGTCTTTTGGGAGTCATCAGAAGCTTCAATCTCTTCTTTCTCTTCTGTCTATCGCGACTTTATGGTGGTCGTACTCCCCTCCTTCTTCATGTTCTTTCTTCGTCCTCTACCTCTTCATTGATGGCCACGAGTCGACACTAATTTCGACGCCGACAATGCAAGGCAAACCCGATCTGGAATGGGAGATCGATTGGAGCTCTTCACGCGCTCCCAGAAGCTTTAGAACCTACACAACACAAGCAAGACATAGTGAGAGGAGAGAGAGGAAAATGAACAACTTTTAAATATTTTTTATCGATGGATTCATCTAGATGATGTGTCAACGCGTGCAAAGGATCTAGGCCGTGGAAGATTGGACTTCAATAGTGTCATGCTACAGTGTTATATGAACAATTATAAGATAATTTCTTCTAAAATTACAAGGTGCATGTAATACTGCCAACGACAATAAGGTCATGTGTCAATTCACACACTTTTGTACACGTGCTCCACAATTATCTATTTGTGAAACCTATTAACATAATATTTCCAGTATCATGCGGAGTGTGTTTTTCTTTTTAAAAATTGATATGCTTCTTCTTTTACCTTTTGCACTATTCATATTATACAAGGGACAAGCTAGCTAGAAATTCAAATTAATTATTTAGCTTTATGATCTACAGTAGGTGGCATGTTGTATGTATGGACACTTATTGTTGCATATAATTGTTATTCACTCCTAGTAGAAGTTTTTTGACGATGATCTTCTTTTGTCCGTGAATTTTTTTTATCAGTCATTTTTTGTTTCTAATTATGATCCTCGATCTAAGAATGAAAGATGAACACACATATTTTATTATGATAAATTTTCTTGATAGGTGTGAATAAGATTGAAGCATTTACTAGTAAAGGAGGTTGTCATTAAAAAAATTCACCATGTACAAAAGGGAGTACATCATAATAAATCATAATCCTTATTTATAAAGATCAATTGTAATGTCTCGAGAAAAACCATTATGTAATGTGACATAATGTCCTTTTGGATACACTACGATCTTCTTCTCTAACCCAATATTTGACCAACAAACTAGTCAACATAAGAGATATATCATGCATAAACAATACGTTTAAAATGAAAACTCTATAAATAAGTCTAGCTTTGTGAATCAATAAAAGAAAGAAGGAGAGAAGGCGAAGCAGCAGAAGCAACAAAAACCAAAGAAGGAGCAATAGAAACAAAAGAAATCAAGAAGGAGCAAAAGAAAGATAGAGGTCACACATAAAAGACAAAGGAAGAAATCAACACATCTAAAAGACTTCGTCACGTAAAGAAAACTCGGAGAAGTTTTAAAAGGAGGAAAGCAGAAGGAGAAACAATGATATAAAAGGGGAAAGGGGAAGAAAGCCACTTATCGATTAAATAGAAATGGCCATCGGCCATTTGAGAGCCATAGGGAGCTTGAATCCCTTCTTTCTCTTCCGTTTATCACATCTTCGTAGCGGTCGCACTCCCCTTCTTTTTTTATCTTATTTCCTCATCCTCTACCTCTCTGTCGACGGTCATGAGTCGACATCAATTTTTTGCGCCAATGATGCAAGTCAAACCCAATCTTGAATCGGAGATTGGCTGAAGCTCTTCAGCGTCGTGCTCTCAGAAAAACTAGAACCTACACAACACAAGCAAGATGAGGCGAGAGGAAAGAGAGGAAAATAACGCAGCCTTTAAATATTTTTTGCTGACAAATTCACCAAGGCGACGCCTCGTTACATGTGAAGGATTTAGGCTGTAGAAAATTGGACCTCAATGATGTCCTACTACAGAGTAACTCTGTGGACAATTATAAAGCAATTTCTTGTAAGTGTGTGTAACACTGCCAATGACGACAAGGTCATGAGTCAATTCACACATTTTTCTCTTTTTGAGTATTCTAAAATAAGCGTGCTTCACAATTATCTATTTATAAAACCTATTAACATAATATTTTCTGTAACATGCGGAGTGTGATTTTTTTTAAAAAAAATTGATATACTTCTTCTTTTGCTTTTTGCTCTATTCATATATACAGGGGACACTAACTAGAAATTCAAATCAATTATTTAACTTTATGATCTATATTAGATGACATGCATGTTGTATGTCTGCACAATTATTGTTGCATACAATTGTTATTCACTCCTATTAAAAGTTTTTTTTGACGATCATCATTTTTTTATTTTTTATTTATCGTTATGATCCTTGATCTATTCTTCTCATGTTATTTTTCCAACGTGCTGTCTGCTTGTTGCAATAATTGCTATTGATGCAATTTTTGAGACGTGACTGCCATACAACAGAACGCAGAAACCAGTGCCGGTTCTTGACAGGTTGCTTGCTCCAACAGGTACAATTAATAAAGGGTTTTGACAAGTTTAATATACTTTACTGTAAAATGAACTTCCAATGTCAATTAATAAAGGGTATTGACAAGTTTAATATACTTTACTGTAAAATGAACTTCCAATGTCACATTTTTTTGGTTGACTGCAGTTGAACATTTCAGGTGCTACAGTGATTTGTTGAAAATTAATGGTGAAAGTGACTTTCAACGTGACATGCATGCAATCCAACACATTAATTAAAAAATATAATACTATATATTTAGATGATCAAAATAAATCATATAATAAAATTTTCTTATATAAAAGCATAGCATCAAATAGATAATTAATAGAAAAAGTAAAAATTAACCAATTAGAATTTCAATTATGCACAGAAAAAATGAATAATTACGAAACAAGATAAATAAAGATTGATAGGAAATAGAATTATGACAAAAATATAAATACTCATAAAATGTAAAACATATATAAAAAATTAAAAATAATCAGTCAATTAAGAAATACAAATCTAAGCAATTTATTTTTTTTCAAAAAAATTAAAAAAAATATAGCAAATAAAAATCAAAGAGAGTTAAACGTAAATACAAAATGAAAACTTAAATTAAGTAAACATATTAAAATAAAAAAGTAAAATGGATTATTCAAATAAAATAAAATGTTTGAATATAATAAAATTGTTACTTATAAACACAACAATGATTAAATATAACATTATAGATTTAATAAATACAAAAATAATATATTACAGTATTAGACAATTAAATAATTAAAAATTAGACGTGTAAAATATGATGTATATAAAAATGAATAATTACGAAACAAGATAAATAAAGATTGATAGGAAATAGAATTATGACAAAAATATAAATACTCATAAAATGTAAAACATATATAAAAAATTAAAAATAATCAGTCAATTAAGAAATACAAATCTAAGCAATTTATTTTTTTTCAAAAAAATTAAAAAAAATATAGCAAATAAAAATCAAAGAGAGTTAAACGTAAATACAAAATGAAAACTTAAATTAAGTAAACATATTAAAATAAAAAAGTAAAATGGATTATTCAAATAAAATAAAATGTTTGAATATAATAAAATTGTTACTTATAAACACAACAATGATTAAATATAACATTATAGATTTAATAAATACAAAAATAATATATTACAGTATTAGACAATTAAATAATTAAAAATTAGACGTGTAAAATATGATGTATATAAAAATAGAAATAGCTAAATATAAAATAAGATACACTTATTTAAATAAAATAAATTATTATAATATTTTAAATAATATATTATTATAAAATATCTTTATAATTAAATAATTATTTAATTATTAAAATAAAATAATATTTTTATTTTAATAAACATTTACATCAAATTCTTAACTTCAACCAAACAACGTAATTCAATTTCTGGAATTTCATTTACATATATTCAAACTAAGGAAAAGTAACTCCTGTAAATATAAATCATTACCGAATTTTCAGTTACAACCATTTACATTCCGGATTTACTTTTACGTCAAACCAAATTATCCCTTAGTCTTCTATCTCTAATTACTCTGTGATATGCTGGTGAACGACGAAAAAGAAGATCTATTGGACTTTGCACTTGTAGATAGATGTTCTTTTCAGTATCAACTCACCGGTGATCCAAGATTATTAGTATCTAATTAATTCAGTATTCAGATGGATGACGACGTGAGAAAATTTTGGTCAAATTAATATCTTCGAAGCTCGAACTCGAAATTATTAGCTCATTCGTCTCTCAATTCGGCGCACAAACTCGTTATCCATGTGTATCAGTCAATATTGCATCTATTGTAAATAGTTGTTGACAAGAAAAACTAGACCGAGTACCATGAGGCACACAACAGACTCTGGTTCCGCACTGTCCGGACTCGGACAATGATGGATCTAACCGGCATGTGTGGTTAGTTCAGTTGTGCATTTCCTAAATCTATGCATTAATGCATGTGATTTATGATCATACATGTAGATTGCAGACGATGGAGAGAAGGATTAGATATGTCATATGTGTAGGTAGGTGTCACTTTCGTACGATGTTTTTTTTGTTTTATTTATGTTGATGGATGAACTGCCGGCCCTTATCCACATTTTCAAAGGATATTTTTGTTTGGGTGAAAGGAAAGGAGTAAAGAAGCAAATGGTTTAATATTTATAATAGAGGAGAATGAAGAGTAAAAAAGAGAAAGAAAAAGAATGTTAGTAGTTTAATATTTTTAACTATGAAGAATGAAAAAAAAAAATCTCCTTCATATGTAATTAATGAACATATAAATTAGAATATATTCGTCTAATAAAAAATATAATTTGTTACTTTCTTTAATTATATCTTCCAAGTTAATTTTTTTACCTTTATTTTTTTTATTTTATTTTCTTATTTTCTACTTATTCTGTACTCTCTCTTTCTCTTGATAATTGTCCAACTAACTAGACCCTAAACAAAATGTGTATATATAATGAGAATAACATAGGCAAGATATTATGATGAAGTACTACTAGGGTTCCGGATGCATGTTACTTGGATTTACACCGGTTGATTATACTTCTCATGTTCTCCACGCCACGAATGATCGTAAAATGCTTCAAGAATTGTTATCTTAGAAAGGTATACGAATAATAAAAGAGATTATTAGTACTTTAGAAAAATTGCAAGTCAGATGGACTTCATTAATGTTGGAATTAAAGTAGAAAAAGAGAGCTCTTTTTTTTTTTAATTTTTTGTGTTCAAAATTATTAATTCTTTATTAATTCCAAGATGAGATTATTAGTACTTGAGAAAGAGATTATTTTTGTGTTAAAAAAATTGTTATCTTAGAAAGGTATACGAATAATAAGAGATTATTAGTACTTGAGAAAATTGCAAGTCGATGGACTTCATTAATGTTGGAATTAAAGTAGAGAAAGAGAGTTTATCTTTTTCTTAATTTCGATATTCAAATTATTAATACCTAATTAATTTAAAAACAAAATAAAAATATAATAATTATTTTTTAATTAAATTAAGATTTATTTTTAACTAATATTTATGATTATTAATATATGACTAGTTCTAAATGGAGGTAAAAGAAATTGAGAAACCCATTTTAACCCTCTCTCTCTCTCTCTCTCTCTCTCTCTCTCTCTCTCTCTCTCTCTCTCTCTCTACAAAAGAGCAAATTATAACTCAATGGTTTCTATTTTTCTACGAATGTTGAGGTTGCTTCCGGCAGGAAATAGAATACAGCATTGCAACTTCAGGGAGGATGGCATTGTAGTGCACAATCACCTCCTGCAGACTGATGCACTCCACAAGGTTTGATTGCTTTTGCTTCCTTCTTCAATTTTCTGTGTCTCTGCCTTGTACTGTTATTCCTTTCTTACTACCAAAAGCTAATTGACACCGTTAAGCATGCAGTACTTACTGGAGACCAGTGTGTATCCCAGAGAGCATGAGCTACTCAAGGCACTAAGAGAGGAGACTGGCAGACACAAAATGCAAGTTTCCAACTATATGCATCTCCTAAAAGTCCTAGTTCTTCTGCCATTTAGTTGCATGCCTTCTCAAATGAACAATTTCATTCTGTCCTTTTTGTTTGTTTGTTTTGTTTTGTGCAACACAGGGGTGTGATGTCTCTGGATCCTGAGGAAGGCCAGCTCCTGTCCATGCTTCTGAAGTTGATGAATGCAAAGAGAACAGTTGAGATTGGGGTCTTCACAGGGTATTCCCTCCTTGCAACTGCATTGGCATTGCCAGATGATGGCAAGGTGATGATCTTCCACTTCCCCACACTTTTTCTTTTCTCTTCATGTGCTCCATACATTTCCCCTACATTGTTTCACTAGATATTTATTTATTCTTGACTGTGTAAATTTGAATATCCACAAGTTTTACATATTTATAAAGTCCAAAGAATGGACTGATCAAATGCAACTTCAACATTCAATTTTATGGCCTATTGACCATTTCACTAATTGGTGCAATTGATGATACCAAATCATTTTACTATGTAGCTATAGTGATTTTAGAAGATTAATTGCCCCACTTTCTTTCACCTTAATTTTGCACAGTGCTAACCATCTGGTTTTATCATGCATGATGTTTTTTGTAATCATGTTGCAGATAACTGCTATTGACATAGACAAGCAAAGTTTTGAAATAGGACTACCATACATTCAGAAGGCAGGGGTTGAGCACAAGATTAATTTCATCGAATCGGAAGCAATGCCAGTTCTTGACAGGATGCTCCAACAGGTAAGTTTTCTTTTTCTTGCAACATTATGGCAAATAATAGTAAGCGCGCGTACATCCTTTTATGTTTTTAAACTAAATTGACACATTCAGAGAACACATTATGTTGCAGTTAATTCATTTCTTAGTGCAGTTTCTGGTATATAGTTGTCAGATATGAAGAGCCTCAGTTAATTTGTTTGGTCATTTTGTTACCTGTTCTGTTGGTTGTTAGAAAAAGGGAAACAAAATATAGTTCCTGCAGAGTTCTTTAATCCTTTTCGAATTCGGAAACTTTGAAGCTCATTTGGCCTCTTTTTGATCTTAATTTTTAAATTAACCAACCAAAAAAGAAAGGTTCATGCACTTAGGATTCTAGTTGAGTACTCCGGGGACATTTCGAGTGCCAGTTTGATACATATCATATGGGTAGAGGACAGCAAGTAATATCAAGAACATAGTGTATAGATTTCCATCAGCTGATACTCTAATGTCAATTGATGCGAATCGACCAGTTTTTATATGTGTCCAATGATACACATCCAATACAGATATGTACAATTGTAGCAGACAATTTGATCCCCTGATACTCTGTGTGTGCAGGTAATTGAAGGAGAAGAAGATGTGTTCGACTTTGCATTTGTGGATGCTGACAAGAACAATTATCCAGAGTACCATGAACGCCTGCTAAGGCTTGTTAAGGTTGGAGGAGTCATAGCCTACGACAACACAACACTTTGTGGTATGGCACAGNGACTTTGCATTTGTGGATGCTGACAAGAACAATTATCCAGAGTACCATGAACGCCTGCTAAGGCTTGTTAAGGTTGGAGGAGTCATAGCCTACGACAACACAACACTTTGTGGTATGGCACAGTGACTGCTGCAAGCTCTGAGAATTCCAACTTTCCGGCATGGTTCGAAGGACTTCGCAGTTCCATCATGAAGTTAAACACACTTTTGGCCGTGGATCCTCGAATCGAACTGGTTCAGCTCGGCATTGGTGACGGATTAACCATCTGCAGGCGCATTTCTTAAGTCCCTAAGTGCAATGTGTGATAAGATCATGAACGCAAATTGCAGAAGATGGACAGAAGGATCAGATATGTCTATGAGTGAGTCTCATGCATTGTTGTTTAATTTGTGTTCGCGAGGTCTTGTTAATGTTCAATAAACAACGGATAAGAATTTCAAATGAACTATTTGGATTTCCGTTAAATTGTGATGTAATGATCTACAAGTTTTTTATCCATGGAAGATTTTATTCACACAAACCCTAAAGAACACTGATCATATGCACTATGCACACATCTCAATGCATACATGAGATGCATTATATGGTCAATTTACTTTTTGAACAACATACTCATTTTAGCATGCTAAAATATTTGTATAGCTGATGAGATACAAAAACATCATTCAAATAAATGGATTTGTAAACAATTTTTTCTTTAAAAGAGATTTCACACTTGAATTTATATATATGCAAAAAAAAAATTATTGAAAGTTTGATCACGGTAACACAAATTTATCAAAAACAAAATTAAGATGAAAATCGAAAATAAGAAGCCAAAAAAGAGTCTTAGTACAACATGTTAAGGAGATCTTGGTCAACTTATGGAAAGTTGGAGAACAAATCATGATGCAACTTATGGAGATGTATGTTCTAATCTCAAATATGTATTCTGAAATGTGCAGATGGAAAGATATGAAGAGACTCAGAAATCTTATGGATGATAATGGAATAAAGGAGGACAGAGCACATAGTTGGATTAAAAGTCGTGACTCAGGCTCTCCTCATAAACCATCATCAATTTACGTGTTCATTTCAGTAAAAGATGAAATCTTTTTGACGAGAATTATTTAGCTGATAAAACTATCATCAATATAGAGAGATAAAATATGCTTGTCTTTTCTTTTGTAAAACATTGTTTCGATGCTCTGTTGCAGACATTTTGTTGGAGTTGGCGAATACTTCAAAGCCTCTTGTTTCTCATACCGGGTACGCGCCACGTGAGTTTAGGGAAATTGAAGTATTACCCAACGACATCTAACTCCTACGCGCGGAAAGGGAGGGTTCGGGGGGCACCGCCCTCCGACGGAGGTTTGAGCTTTTATTTAAGCTGGCCCGTATGGTGGAGATTAAGAGATTTACTATATGTTAGGGTTTTAGACCCATATATATTGCTCTTATTTCAGACTTGATGTAGAGCGGTTGTAACAAAAAATAATATAGTGAAATCTCTTTGTAGGACGTAGCCCTAATCAAAGGGTGAACCTGGGTAAATCTGTATGTGTTCTCTATTTTTTTGCATTTTCTCTCTTTGATCTTCTACTTGTTCTCGACTTTTCCCTACACATTTTAGGTACATATAACTGGATCTGAGAAAAGTATTTTGCAATTCATTTATATATATATATATATATATGATGATAAATATTAGCGTCGATTGTGAAATCACACTTACACGAAGATATGTGTGATTCACATTTTAATTTTTGGATAAATAATTTTTTATAAGTCTCACATATTTTTATGTGAGTTTGATTATACTGAATGCATCTAATTGTGTATGCACATTAATAATCTTGATGTGCTATTGTCCTTGTTGATAGAGGAATTAATGTTAGAGGCTTAGAGCCCTAACAGTGATCTTGTAGGATTATAATAATAGAAATAAGTTATTTGTTTAAATCCATGTCGTTGCATGCTATTAATGTAGTAATTAACTATAACTTAATTGTGTGCATATGCATATTAGTATATAATAAACATCTAATATGTGAATCGACATAAATAAATATATATACACGTGCGTGTCTATAAACCTTTAGGCAGACATTAGACGCATGTATATATAATTAAGTCAAGTCTTATTAATCATCACATGGGGTGCGGCGATGGTTTAGAAATAATTTAGTATTGATGTGTCTAGAGGTGTTCATGGGTCGATTTAATTTGACCCGATCTTAAATTCGGCCAAATCTAATTGATTTTGTTCGAATTGAGTTGGGTCGGATTGATGACAAATTAGTCATCGAATTCGATCCAATCCGATTTCCTTTGGGTCGGATTGGATCGAGTCGGATCACCGATTTATTCGATTAAATTTTTTTCGTATACTTTTAATTATTTTTATATATATATATATATTTCAATGACTTGTAATGATTTTAAAGGATGTAAAAGTATAAATTTTTAATATAAAATTTTCATTAACAATAAATTAATTTAAATTTAATAAAAAATATAAAAGTTTGGGTCATCGGATTGGGTTGGGTTGATCGTGTTCAAAAAATTAAAATCCGTACTCGACTCGTTGGCGATTGAGTTATGATCGGATCGATTCGAATTCGATCCGACCAACGATCCGATCCAACCCAATTGAGATTGGATCGGTTCGGATCGTCGGGTTCATCGGATCGATGAACACCCCTAGATGTGTCACCAATAATTATAACACGACAAGCTGTGATATGGGATCTAATAATCTAATGATTAGATAATTATATGAAATATATTATTATTATTATTATTATTGGTATTTTCAGATTTACAATCTTATTTTAGTTTAATCTGAAATATCAAAAGAATTGCTAATTGAGTATAAAGTCTTGTTAATTTTATATTAAGGCAACTATGCGAAAAATGTAAACTAATTATGTAACTAAATGAAAAGAAAGTTTTAAACTTATAAGAAACATTAACGAGACTTCATCGTGTTATTGATTAGGTTCCCCATTTATTGATTTGCTCGAGCACGGGAGACTCGACGAGTTCGAGCGTAACTTAGGTGAGTGAATTTCACAAATTTATATGTGCACACTATAGGTGGATCAGTTCATACATTCCTTAACTCATATGATTAATTATATAAATTAGATGTGATTGTCTTTGAGCTAATATGATGTGACATGAGATTCGGTCTTTCGATGTTTTATTGATTTTATCAATGAGATTTTTCGAGATTAGAGGGATGATGTTGCATATATGTTTCATGAATTTAGTATGTGATTTCTATGAATTTAGATGTTGTAATATTATACTCTTATCAGATATTTTTCCCGTATATGCTTCTATGTGATGTATTATGAATCCAGCATGAAAATCTATATTTTCAAATTATGAACTATATGAAATATTATATAATGACGCATGATGACTCATAGTGGAGTGAGGATGTGACATGTGATGGAGAAGGTGACTTACCTCGCTTAAGTGACATAAATCACTCATCTTGTGGGCGATGATCCACATTGTGAGATGATAGTAATTTTGGCTTGCTAAGGGAGGCAAAGCACTCGCCTTGTAGTCAATGGCCTACATCGTGAGATGATAATAGATGGAGATATAGAGCTTGCATAGGCAAGGCAGATTAGGGCGATGACCTACATTGTAAGATGATAGTATAATATTGATGTGGAGCTCGCATAGGCGAAGCATATCACTTATCTTGTAGATGGATATATGAAGCCCGGATAGATGAGGCAGATCACCGACAACCTGCATCATGAGATGATAGTATGATGAAGATGTGGAGCTTGCTTAGGCGAGGCAAATCACTCGTTCGTAAGTGATGGCTTACATGACGAGATGATAGTTTCACCTAGGAGGCGATGGAGGATTCAGAGGATGTGAGATGGTGTCATGATACTTTGAATCATGCATATCATGTTTAAACACTTGGACTACAATTAATTCTGTATAAATAAGCTATGCATGATATGATTATATATTTGACACTTGAGATGGATTTCATGATTGATCTTTTATTTAAATTTATTTTTCGATTGATTTTTTATATTTTATGAAAATTTTATTCCTCACTAAGCTTTTTATACTCACTCCTCTATTTGTCTATTTTTTTATATATTGTAGGTGAGGAGAAAGTGATACTCCTTGAGGATGTCCGATAGCTTTGCATGCTCACTGAGCAATTAAAATGAGACAAAACTTAGGTTGTGTGTTTGAGAGGTCGAGAAGATGAGTTATGCCTTTTCTTTCTTTCACTAATGAAGCCTTTATCCTATTTTAGAATCTTTGTACCCATATTCGGTTATTTGTGTTGGAACATTAGGGGAATATGACTCATCTACCTTTAGTATATTTCAGTTAGATTATAATATATGATTCATGCTTGGCTCATTCTATATATGTACTTCATGTATAAAAATATTTTTATTAAAGGTCGTGTCAAATTTTTTTTATAAATTTAAGAGTAAATTTTATTATATTAATCATTGTATTGTAGAGTTCGAATATGAAATTAGTGAAATGTCGTAACATCCCCTTTCGCGTAGGCGTGACAATGCATATAAGACAATAAGCAATTATTACGAACATGCAGATGGTCTCCTTATATGTTAGTCTTTTATCTGTAATTAGTCTGTGATATGGAGGTGAATGATCAAAAAGAAGATCTTGTGGACTTTGCACTTGTAGATGATGACAAGGAAAACTACACCTAGGGCGGAATGGTGAAAAGGAAAGATCTTTTCAGACTTTGCACTTGAAGATGTTGACAAGGAAAACTACACCGAGTGCCATGAGCGCCTTGTAACGCCCTAAGAGTTTGGCCCGTACATGCGTCGATGTTCATCGCATGCCTTGGTGAAACGGAGGATGTAGGCAATGACTAAGACAATCACAATGAGGGAAAATATCTAAGCGGTGAAAACATGTCCGTGGCCCAGGCGTGCGTCGCCATTTCCATGGGCGCACCCCATGGAAAGCACCCAAATGATGAGGGACCCAAAAGGACCTTTAGGAGGAGGTCTTGATAGCTATGCTAGTTGAGCCGCACACTGATAATTGTTCATTTAGTCATGTTTTCCAGTGTATATTAAGCATCATTTACATACATTTCATAAGCATAATCATTCATATTTCATATTTTATTTATCTTTTCTTAATTAAGAGTCGACATCTACATAATGTGTATTTTCTATATGTCCAAGGGCTGTTGGATGCATGGCGGAGGAAAGAACAAACAAAAGGAAAAATATAGGTTAGTCACGGGCCGTGACATCCTTCTTCACGAGCCGTGATGACATGTCACGAGCCGTGACGACATAGCGAATTATTTCGGTCACGGCCAGGTCGCAGGCGTGACGCACCGATCCTACTTATCACGGCCGTGATTCCCAGATCA
>LTAE01001558.1:31527-47629 GCA_001647135.1 Pontederia paniculata | reverse complement strand
GAGAGAGAGAGAGAGAGAGAGAGAGAGAGAGAGAGAGAGAGAGAGAGAGAGAGAGAGAGTATAAAAAAGAAAATGAGAAGATGAGCTACCTCCTTAGTTAGTGATAGGCAAAACATGAAGCAAAGAAAAAAAAAAGAGGAATAACTTTCGTGTGGGCTGGCCAGGGAAGAAAACAGAAAGAGATGGTGAGCTACCGAGAAGAAGAAAAGGAGAAATGAAAATTGGGAGATGCATCGACCAAGATTGAAGAGAAAGAAGGAAAGAAAAAGTAAAAATAAGAAGAAGGTAGTTTCGGATGTCGTCATCGTCTAATTCGAAAAAGAAGATAGTAAAAAAAAACGATGGAATAATAAATTAAAATATGTGATGGGATTCAAGATTATTTATTATCATATGTTAAATATTGTTTGCGATGGATAATCCGTAGTGATATTCATGAATCATAGTAATTTCTTTTATTAATCTAATAATTATTAAATTGTTGTGCATAATTTATTGTGTATATTGAGGATAATAGAAATTGCAAAATTATTATTGATTTTGTCACTAAAAAATGTTATTAAACATCTTAGTGCTACGAGTTCGGATTGCGCTATGGATTGCTCGTAGTGCATCAGAGAACCAATCACATATTTAATAGTTACTTAATTGATTATTAAATATATTTATATCCATTGATAATTACCAAGTGATAATCATTGTTGGTAAATTATTATTATTAATTGATAATTGATAAATAATAAATAGTATTGATTATTGTTAATCGCCCTATTGATATTATTAAAATCATTGGAATTCATGTTTTAATAGTAAAACATAATTATGATTAAATATTATTTATTGAATAATTATATATTATATATTGATTATAGTATCATGCTTTTAATATTGATTGTAAAATTGATTGAACTACAACTAGAAGTGTTATTGCATGTGAAGATGTAATTAAGCTTTAAAATTGACAATCATTGATTGTGATTGTAATTGACTTATGGAAGATTGGTATCTCGATGGATTGTATTGTGGGGTGCAGATCTCATCTCGGAATTTTTCAAACCATTGATCATATTGTGAGGTTCCGATCTCATCTCGGGATATTTTTAAACCATTGATCTATGACTCAAACATGGGGTATTGTGGGTATTATGTGTTACCCAGATTTGGCCGACCTTATTGACATCGAGATGACCATTGTCTTCAATACATTGATAAATGAACACACATTGATTGATTGATTGAATTATTGAATATTTATTCATATGACATATCGAGACGGATTATTGATGACGAATATATAGGGACGATTTTGGAAAGTCATAGGAGGGACTTCCAAAATGTCATATGATATATTGATTAAGAAAATGAAGTAAAAGATAAACTTCATTTATTATTGATTGGTTATGAGCTATTGATCATTGATATTGATACATTATGTACCTACAGGTATTTATTGATGCTCATAATATCATTGATAATTGCAAAGATCAGACATTAATTAAGAAAATAAAGTAAAAGATAAACTTCATTTATTATTGATCGGTTACGAGCTATTCATCATTGATATTGATAAATTGTGTACCTATTGGTACTTATTGATGCTTATAACATTATTGATAATTATAAATTAAGATTGAACATTGATTATTGTTAACATTGAATGATAATATTAATGAATACCATAATGTACTAATAAGAATTAGTACTTATAGATAAGTTTATTATTGTTAAAATATAAGATACATCTAGTTTATTGATATTGATTCATATTGATGAAATATAGGATTGTTTCATGCTAGAGTAATAAACTCATTAGCATATTGTTATTGTTAAATGATAATAATTTCATAAATTGTTAAATAAAATTGAGTACATTGTAAGTTATTGATTATGATAATAATTTTCATAAATTGTTAAATAAAATTGAGTACATTGTAAGTTATTTATTATGCTAGGATAGTTGACACACCTAGTGTATTATTGATATTGAAATATATATTTATTGACATTATCTTTTGAGACTAATATCAGGTCTCTAAAATAAATATGACTGCCACATACGACTAACTGGGATGAATTTCCCTTGCATTCTCGATCCGTGCAGATAATCGAGAATAGTGGACCGCGGTGGCGCTGCTCTCGATGTAGAGATTGCACATGGTATATTTATAAAATTTTATATCTTATTGAGTCATATAGAAATTATATTTTATTATTAATGATTTTTTTGTTGATTATAGTTTCATATCGTATATTGTTTATTGTCGTAGCATTTCCGGGACCACTTGACCGCGTGTCGAATATCGATTCGGCCACATGTTTAGGTCGGATTTCGGGGCGTTATAGTTTGATATCAGAGCTTAACAAAATGACTCATTGTAGCGAGTTATCAAGATTAAAGTATAATATTAAGACTTAAATTGTCATTGATTAAGTTCTTAAGTATAGGCTACTAAGTTGCTAAAATTGAAAGGCTATTTGATAAAGCCTGTTATATTGAGTCATAGTTGGTTTCCAAAGTTTATTGTAAAAGATCTTTTGTGTAAAGTCATATAGTTAAGATCAAAATATTTAGTTATTGGCAGTAAAGTAAAAATCTTTTTATTGAGTTATAAAGAAATGATGATTTAATGTTTGAAGTCTATAAATTGTGATTGTATAGATTTAATTATTGAAATTCCAAAGTCAATGTGCAATCGTCATGAGCAACCATCAAAGATTTTTAATGCATTGTGGTAAGTCATTATGTGTATATTGCATTGTTAACCATATAATACATGGTGAAATATAGGTATTGATAAATGAAAAATATAAAAAGTAGATCCTTACAAGAAGGATAATGATGTTATCGAGTTTCTTTCCTCAAAAATATTTTGAGAATGAAAGCAAAATGGAACGATGGTCAGGAGACTCTAGCTCATTTAGAAATTTTATAAAGACAAATATGTATTGGTTTGTCATGGAAAAAGGTTAAGACAATGTTAAAGTATGGTAGTTGATCGTTTAAAAAAAATAAACAAGATTAGCTGAATATCAAATCACATGAGACGAATTTTAAAGGCGGCATAAAAGCACTATTTTCGACAAACATGTCAATGCGCAAAAGGAAAATAAAAAAAATTGTGAAGCTCAAATAAAGAAATTGTCATTGAACGAGCACATAATAAGCTTTGCCTAGAGAAGTTGACTAAAGAAGTATAGCCCTACAGGTGAAATATATATTCATATATATGGGCAAGACAAACGAGTTCATTGAGGACTCAACTTAGAGTTGAATATCACGGTCTTAAATGGCCTTGTTGTCATTGTAGAAGAGATTATAGAACATATTGCACTGTTAAAAAAAATACATTTAGAAAAACAATGAGGGCCAAAATGATACATACCTTAAATAAGGTGATTCAGATAATCTATTAGTTATTGACCACTATACTAACATTTTATTTGACTTGGGTGTTATTCATTCATAATATTGGATGTTAGGCCCGAGATAATAGTCAATTGAAGATTGCTAATAGCAAGAATGGTATCAATAAAGAGATATATTTCTAACAATCATATTGTTATAAATATTGTTAACATATTGTTAGATTGAGTAGTACTACGATGGTAGGTTACTATGAAATATTAAGCATGGATTGTTTATACTGATATTGATACCTATTGCAAAGAAAATTCATGTAGTTATGAATGAATGATCACTTGATACTCAAAATGTGGTACTGCATATTGATGGAAAATATGATTATGATTAATGCTTAAGCAATGGCAACAAATGGATCAACATATTTCAAGACTGTCCCGATATGTTCTAAGATAGAGTTTCAAGATCATTGACGAAAAAAAAAATATTGATTTTAACATTAATCTTATGTAAGAGATTGCACCAATTATGAAGCTAAGTTTATTGATTGAGATATATAAGTTAAAGACTTAATTATAAGAAATGCTTTGGCATCACCTGTGTCCCTAAAAAATGCTCAAGTCCAAAATTATAAAGTGGGAAGATGAACACTTAGAGTATTCATTTATTATAGAATGTGAAATAAAATGATCATCAAGAAGAGATATTGTTACCACGTATTGATGACTCATTTGTTTAATTGTTATTTAAATTGGTATAAAATAAATATCTATGAAGTTAATGAGGAAAAATGAGATATTCATGTAGACTTGAGTATGAAAATATAGAATTGAAGACAAGATTGATGAAGGTGTCAACATTAATATTCACATCTTGTAGTTGTGAACACACCATCTAAGTGATGTTGATGGCATCAGAGTGGTATAAATTTTCAAGTGCTACCCGAAGGAGCGACTAAAGTACGCTTCAAAATAATAGAAGAAGTATAAAAAGAATTGTTCCATGACTTAAAGTCAGCCCTATGGTGTTTGTTTTGTAGTTACGACAACTTATATAGGGAAGTATTTAAGGTTAAATTGACTATAGAAAGTTAAAAGTATAAATTCTCCCAACAAGAAATGAATATAAGGAAAAGATGTTAGTAAAATAAATTAAAGAAAATTATGAGTTTCACCAATTAGTATCATCTAAAGGAAGTGATCTTAATTGCCAATGCATGGGGTCAGATATTAAAAGGATATTTAAGGGTGCATTGATAAAACTTATTGAAAAGCATTTAGCAACGGAACCTATCATTTAAAAAAATGACATTCTTCAAGATATTTAATTGGACATTGTGAGTAGGATTGTTCACACTCATGAACAAGATTCAAAGTATTGCATGATTTCCTACGCATGTCATAAGGAATACATGGTGTTCCATTTTGATAACTTTAAGTTATCTTACTGCGGAATAGAAGCATGGTGAATCTCATCTAGTTACCTACATCTTAAATAAGAAGAGTCCCAATATACGAAACATGAGTTATGAATAAAATATCAAAATAATAATCTATTGAAGAAGTGCATAGAAGGCTATATAAACCTCTTACGAGTTGGAGCGAAGTAGGGTTAAAAAAATTTACCTAAACTTAATATTATAGAGAAGATTTTCAAAGAGATGAGACATGGAAATCCAAAGAAGAAATAAAAAGCATTTTTTCTCATTGCCGTAAGTCCTTTTGATTTATTGAAAATTTGAGGATGAATTTTTTTTTACGGATAATAATGTAATATTTTGAAATAATAATAATAATAATAATAATAATAATAATAATAATAATAATAATAATAATAATAATAATAATAATAATAATAATAATAATAATAATAATAATAATAATAATAATTATTGAGGTAAGGCACACAATTTTAACCATTACCATCCACCTCATATGGTTAATTTTACGTGGAGCAAGGAGGAGTTTTAAACCTGCATGTTGTTGCCCTTTGTAGCCAATAGAAAAAAATGGTAAATAACCAAATTCGGTTAGCGGGTCTGCCCCGAATTGAGAGACCGGGAGCTAGTAGTTCCGAGTTCGAGCCCCGGAGTCGTCAATTTGGCCAGGATTTACCGTGCCGCTCCCGTCCGAACACCGGATTAGTCGGGTGCTAGTAGCCCTGGACACCGGTGGGGTTTACCCAAAAAAATGGTAAATAAAAAGGAGATTTCACCTCTTAGCTTGGGAAGGGAGAAGAAATGAAGAGGTAATTCCTCTCTTTCCATCTCGATCGGCTGTAGCATGAGAAGGAAAATGGAGCTGCCGGCTAGAGTAGAGAGAGAGAGAGAGAGAGAGAGAGAGAGAGTATAAAAAAGAAAATTAAAAGATGAGCTACCTCCTTAGTTAGTGATAGGCAAAACATGAAGCAAAGAAAAAAAGAGGACTAACTTTCCTGTGGGCCGGCCAGGGAAGAAAACAAAGAAGAAATAAAAAGATGGTGAGGTGCCGAGAAGAAGAAAAGGAGAAATGAAAATTGGGTAATGCGGCGACCAAAGAGCGAAAAGAAAGAAGGAAAGAAAAAGGAAAAATAAGAAGAAGGTAGTTTCAATGTCGTCATCATCTAACTCTGAAAAGAAGATAATAAAAGAATGATAGACTAATAAATTAAGATATGTGGTAGGGATCCAAGATTATTTATTATCATATGTTAAATATTGTTTGCAATGGATAATCCGTAGTGATATTCGGAAAACATAACAATTTTTTTTATTAATCTAACAATTATTAAATTATTGTGCATAATTTATTGTGTATATTGAGGATAATAGAAACTGCAAAATTATTATTGATTTTATCACTAAAGCATATTATTAAACTATCATAGTGCTACGTGTTCGGATTGCGTTATGGATTGCACGTAGTGCATCAGAAAACCGATCACACATTTAATAGTTACTTAATTGATTATTAAATATATTTAATTATCGATTGATAATTACCAAGTGATAATTATTGTTGGTACATTATTATTGTTAATTGATTATTGATAAATAATAAATGGTATTGATTATTGTTAATCGCCCTATTGATATTATTAAAATTAATGGAATTCATGTTTTAATAGTAAAACATGATTATAATTAAATATTATTTATTGAATAATTATATATTATTGATGATTGTATTGTGCTTCTAGTATTGATTATAAAATTGATTGAACTACACCTAGAAGTGTCATTGCATGTGAAGCCGTAATTAGGTTTTAAAATTGACAACCATTGATTGTGATTGTAATTGGCTTATTGAAGATTGGTATCTCGATGGATTGTATTGTGAGGTGCAGATCTCATCCCGGGATTTTCTCAAAATATTGATCATATTATGGAGTGCCGATCTCATCCAGAGATTCCAAACCATTGATCTATGACTAGACTTGGGGTATTGTGGGTACTATGTGTTACCCAGGCTTGGTCAGTCTTATTGACATCGAGATGATCATTGTCTTCGATACATTGATTAATGAACACACATTGATTGATTGATTGATTGAATTATTAAATATTTATTCATATGACATATCGAGACGGATTATTGAGGACGGATATATGGGGACGATTTTGGAAAGTCATAGGAGGGACTTCTAAAATATCATATAATATATTGATTAAGAAAACGAAGTAAAAGATAAACTTCATTTATTATTGATTGGTTATGAGATATTGATCATTGATATTGACACATTATGTATCTACAAGTACTTATTGATGCTCATAATATCATTGATAATTGCAAAGATCGGACATTAATTAAGAAAATAAAGTAAAAGATAAACTTCATTTATTATTAATGGGTTATGAGCTATTGATCATTGATATTGATAAAGTGTCTAACTATTGGTACTTATTGATGCTCATAATATTAATGATAATTATAAATTAAGATTGACCTTTGATTATTATTAACATTGAATGGTAATATTAATGACTATCATAATGTACTAATAAGAATTAGTACTCACAGATGACGTTGATTATTGCTAGAGTATAAGATACATCTAGTTTATTGATATTGATTCATATTGATGAAACATATGATTGTATCATGCTAGAGTAATAACTCATTAGCATATTATTATTGTTAGATGATAATAATTATCATAAATTGTTAAATATAAGTTATTGATTATGCTAGGATAGTTGACATACCTAGTGTATTATTGATATTGAAATGTATATTTATTGATATTATCTTTTGAGACTAATATTAGGTCTCTAAAATAAATATGACTATCACATACGACTAACTGGGATGGATTTACCCTGCATTCTGGATCCGTGCAGGTAATCGAGAATAATGGACCGCGGTGGCGCTGCTCTCGATGTAAAGATTGCACATGGTATATTTATAAAATTTTATCTTATTAAGTCATATAGAAATAATTTATTATTAACAAATTTTTTGTTGATTATAGTTTTATATCGTATATTATTTATTGTCGTAGCGTTCCCGGGAATACCTGATCGCGTGTCGAATATCGATTCGGCCACATGTTTCGATAAGATTTTGGGGCGTAACAGAGTTGCTTTATAGAATATTACCACGACAAAGCGAGCACGGTAACACCACTTGGGCAATCATTTGCCAATATCATTATCACGATTTCAACGTTCCTAACGCCACGACTTGGACGGTAGTGAGGTTGCTCACCAACGATAATCTGATTCAAGTCACCACGACTTGGATGCTTACCTTTCTATGCATGATGTGGGCCGTGATAGGTCTTTTGTGGGGCACAATGTCACCTTTTTCAGTTGGATTTATAATCACATATAAAGAGTCACACTTGAGCTAGTGTTAGGTTTTGATAAAAAAAAGGCTTCATTGTGGCCCTTGACGACATTGACACTAAATAACCTAGAAAATTAAAATAATATAATATATAAAATGAGCTGCAAGTGGGACCAACATTCCACTTAGCCTTCCTATACACCTCATGATCCACTAAGGTGATGAGATCTTAAAAGCTTCCAAATGTCTACATGAGAGTCACATACTCACACCTCTCAAGTATGGCCTTTGATGCATTGCCTTATGCACATTACGTGCACCACAAACAGAAGAGAGTAACCAAGAGGGAAAGAAATATATAAAGAGATGTTCCCTCCTATTGAAAGGAGATGGTTGAAAAAAAGAGAGAAAACATAGCCAGCATTGGCCGAACAAGAGGGGAGTTAAGGTTGGTATAAATGAAGGAAACAAAAAGAGAAAAAAAAGAGGAAACACTACTAGTTGAGCTAAAGAAAGAGAAGGAAACAAATAGCATCTATTGTCATTGCACCTGTTGAACATTGGAAAAGAAGGTTGTAGAATAACAATGGACATGATTAACCACGGTATGTGGTAAGGATCCATTATAATCTAATTTTATAATTATATATTAATTTTATTATTAAATATTGATCGAATTAAATACAGAAATAATCAAAAGAAGAAGATTCGTAGCACACATGAGAATGTAATATGGGCTTGAATTACACTACAGTTTTCCCGTAATGCTATGAGATGAACGCTTTTTAATAATTACGTAATTAATCTAATGGATATTTAAATGTTATTGTTTATATGTGATAATTTAAAGGATTGTTAAATCAATAGTCTTAATTTATTATTATTATTAATTAATGATTAACTATTATTAAAAGTTGTAAATAGTTACTTGTTAATTGTTAATTGATTATAATGATATGATAAATATAATTAGATATTATTAATTATTTTGTCGATATTATTTATTGAATAGTTGCTTGTTACATATTGGTGATTGTATTGTGTTCTAATATTGATTATCGAATTGTTAATATCACACGTCGAAGCGTTATTGCATATGTAGTCATAATTAGGCTTTAAAATTGGTAACCACCGATTGTGATTGCAGATGACTTTATTAAAGATTATATTATATTGGCATATTTATAAATTGTATTGTGGATCCTAAGATTTTCTCAAATCATTGGTCATATTATGGGGTGTCAATCTCATCTCGAAATATTTTCAAACTATTGATCTATGACCTAGATGTGAGGTATTGCGAGTACTATATTTTACCTGAGCTTGGTCAGCCTTATTGACATTGAGATGACCATTATTTTCAATACATTGATAAATTAACACACATTAATTAATTGATGAAACTATTGTTCATTGATAAACATCATATGACATATCAGGACGACCTATTCGGTACATACATATGGGGACGACTTTAGGAGGTTGGATAATCAAATAGGGTTGAGGAGGAGGCAAACCTTCTGATTTTCTAGCCAGCTGACATCCGAACCTTCCCATCAGTTGAAAGTTGCAAGAGCACACTGGAACCCTTCTAACAGAGGAAAGCCCTTACCGACGGGTTTTAACTATCCAACACGCCAGCCACCCAATAACCTCCTACTACACCCCATATAGATCTAGAAAGTCGTATGCTTTGGAGGAAGCTTGTATAGTTTGGGAAGGGGAAGTCATAAGAGGGACTTTCCAAAATGTCATTTGATATTTTCTAAAAAAATTAAGTAAAAGATAAACTTCATTTGTTTATTGATTGGTTATGAGCTATTGATCATTGACATTGACACAAATCATTGACATTGACACATTGTGTACCTATAGGTACTTATTGGTGATCATACATTATTGACAATTGTAACAATTGAACATTGATTATTGATAAGATTGAATGGTAATAATAATAATGACCATCATAGTGTACTAATAAGAGTTCGTACCTATAAATAACATTGGCTATGCTAGAGTTGAAGACACATCTAGCCTATTTTTGATTATTGACATTGCTTCATATTGTTGGAGAAAATAATTGTATCATGTTAGAGAAGTGAACTCATTAGCATATTATTATCATTAATTAATACTTCCATATTCTAAGTAAAACTAGTACATTGAGAATGATTTATTATACTAAGATAATTAACATGCCTAGTATATTATTGATTATTGATATTTTATATTTATTGATATGTTCTTTTGAGAGCAATATTAGGTCTCTTGAATAAATATGATTATCACATACAACTAATTATGTTGAATTTCTCCTGCATTCTAGATCCGTGTAGGTATTCGAGAATAATTGAATCACAGTGGCATTGCTCATGATGTGAAGATTGCACATAGTACATATATATATATATATACATATATATATATATATATATATATTTGTATTTGTTTATTTAAAATTTTGTGTCTTATTGAGTCATATAGTAATATATTATTGTTGAACTTTTCCATTATTTATAATTTTACATCGTAAATTGTTTATTGTCGTAGAGTTCTCGGGATCACCTAGTCATGTGTCGAAAATCGATTCAACCGCGTGTCTAGGCCAGATCACAGGACGTTACGAACACGTGACAAAAGTGATAATAATTTAATAGCAAGTACTTATTTTGGGCTGCTAGGTGTCTGTTGTGGGCATGACAACATGGTATATTTAGGATTGTTTTCACTTTTCAGGCTTATTTCAAAGCCAAATGAAGTCTAAATTTTGCCAAACTTATGTGTAACTCATCTAAGATTATTATAAGTGGATTTATACAAGTTTGAGCAGTTTTTAGTCTAGCTTAAATGTGAAAATGAATATTAAAAATGGGCTCCACAATTTTGATGGAAACCAAACACTTTCACATGGAAACTCTACGGGAACCTTTGGATATTATAAATATAATACCCTAAATAAATTATTTTTTTTATATTGGGAGCTACCAACTTGAGTATTAAAGCCAAAAACGCGAGAGTAACCTAAAGGACCATCGTGAAGATGCCTATTTACTACACTTCAATTGATTATTATGTAGAGTTCGATCGCTGACAAGAGAGTATTATTTTTTATCACCTCATATTGGAATGTTTCTTTATTAATTTATTTTGTAGTTTCTATTATATTTTTTAATAGTTTATTTTAGGACATATTTGTGAATGTTGTAATGCTTTGATGATAGTTTAATTTATTTTCTTATGAACATGGTTGCTGAGTTCTAGTTGAAGTTCAATTGATTAGTAACTATATACGTGATCGATTTTACTTTACACAATTCATATTCTATCTTCATAATTCCGTCAAGGAATAGTAAATTTGTGATATGTTGGGTTACCCTGTTAAGGGTGATTCAATAGTTTAGACTTCACATCTCTTTGCATTCTAATTTGAATGGGATTGCATGTAGAATCATCTTTAAATTCTACTTCCATTTAGGATATACTCACTACGGGAGGTCACAAGTTTGGTGGTCCTAATCCATTTGAGAAACTTGAATATGCGACTTAAGTCTTCATCTCATTACTAATGAGGCAAATATTGTTTGTCCAATCATATCTATCATTCAAGCCTTAGTCATCATTAGTTTTCTATTTACTTTCTAAAACTAAAATTTTATCCAATCTAATATTGTATCCTATTAACTTTTGGAGTCAAATATTTAGTTAGATTGTTCAACATAGGATTGATATATGTACTTGTTAGACTTTATTACTTGAACAATTAGTGTACTTATTAGCATCTTTTTGCATGTGATAAAATTTTCACATTCATCGCCACCATCATTCCCATCTCCATGAATCTCAAGAAATAGGATAATATTTTCACTTTTACGTCTTAAACTCTTGCTCTTCTATTCTGAGACTCTCATCTTTGGATGATAACAAGTTACTAACCCACTTGGTTGTAATAGTTGATAATTAACATTTGTAAACTTTTTTTCTTCTATTAGTTGTTTTAATGTAGACTTTTGTTCTATTTATTAGTTGTTATGTGATAGGAATGTGACCTTTGAATTAGTTATAAGGGTCAAGATTTCAAGTAGTATGCTCAAGGTTTGATATTATTATTTTTTTAAATTTTAACCATTGTAACCCTACTATTTAAGACAACAAAAGTTTTCAGTCATCTTTTATCAAGTAGATAGATTTAAGAATTTCTCATAAACCCTAATTGTTCATTTTTCAATCCTTCCGATCTTCAAGTCCGATTTCTATTGAATCTTGCTTGTTTTCTTCTCTTACTGCATCAAATTGATATCAGAGCAAAATATCTTATAAAATGTTAAGGTTTCCTTTGATTTTGAACCATGGTTGGGCAGGGTAGAGGATGAGACCGGGTAACTTTTGACAACAAATAGAGATGGCTAAGATTCAGTGCATGATCAAAGATTTTTCACAAAGGGTTCAAGCCTTATAACTACGGGAACATGTGGCAACCCGTATGGAGATTCCTAAAGGTGTCCACGATCCAAGGACATACAAAAAGGTAGTATGAAGGATGTAGTGATCAAAGATATTTTGATAATCCTTTTCATGAAACTAGAGCCGATACAAATCTAATGTGAGGTTAATTGGAGAATAAATTGATTTATGTCCTAGATCTAAACAGTGATGGAACTAATATTGAAGTTGCTGATTTTTTTTCTTGAAGGATGCATATTGAAGATTATCTAGATTGGAAAACAAGTTTGGCAAACTATTTTGAGTCAAAACCTATGGTAGAAAGTAGAAAACTGTTGTTTGTCAAGCTAAAACTGAAGGGCACTGCATTTTAATGGTGAACTGAGTTGAAGAGCAACGTGAGTGACAATACAAGCTGAAATTAACACTTAAGCACATGGACACAAATATGCAAAAATATTTTTTCTTGGACTTATGAAAAGTTTCATTCTTTGATAGAAAGATGTGAGTATTGATGAATATACTTCAAAATTTTATAATTTATAAATTCATGTTGGGTTAAATTAAGCTAATGAACCAGTAGCTTATCATTATGTAGGTGGAATCAACCAATCTGTTAGAGATGAGATGCATATTGCTCATGTGTGTTACTCTTGAAGATGCCAGGCAACAAACTTTATTGGCTGAAAAAAAAGGAGCATAAAGATCTTTAGTTGGACAGTTAGGAGGTGTTATACAAAAGGGTCATGGTGTTATTGAAAGTAAAAAAACTTAGTCATCAACACAACGAAATAACCAAGGAACTTATGCAAATGATTTTTTAAAACATGACAACACAATATGGTGGACAACACAATGCATTCCCCACAACTTCTAAAGGAAATAACTTGACAATTTTATTGTTTCACTTGTGGTGAAAAGGGTCATGGTTCTTATGCTTGTTCAAAGCGAACAACGAATCTAGCGGAGCTATATGATGAAGAAACAAAGAGTTAGGGTCAATTTTGTACGACCATTTGAATGATGGTGGTGGAAGTGTCTGATCCAAAAATTATTATTAGGTAAAAATATGCTAGCAAGTGCACTAATCAATAAAGTAATAAAGTGTATGAGCAAAGAATTATCGATACCACAATAAATTAACTTAAACATCTAATTTCAAATCCTAACAAGAGACAACATTGGTTAGGGAAAAATATGTAGAAAATTAATGGAAAGATAAATAGTTTGTTAATGTAAACTAATGATGCATAAGACCTCAAGATGAGAGATAAGATTATGAACAACTCGTGTTTCACCTCTACAACAATTGAATTCAAACGTAAAACATAGATTTGATTTCTTAGATGAATTATGAACACTTAATATATGATCTCAGTTAATGATAAATCAGCTATCCTTAATCCTAGTAAAATTGAAAATAATCCTTAATGACTTTGCTCTTAGTCTAATTATATTAGGAGATGTGGCCTAAATTAATTGAATAACCTTTAATGGATAATCCAATAATACATAAATCCTAGTACTCCTTAACAACACTAGTAAATAGGACATGAATTACATAATGTAAATTGATCATACTACATAGTAAATAATCAACTACTTGATTTAAAATTCAGCAATCAGGTTCATGAGAATCAAATGAATTATATCAATATCGTAAGGGTCCAATAGTTTGTCCGAGTATTATATATAAATAGATAGATAAAGTTTATGCTTAAGATCATCCCAACAGAATGTAGAAAATAAAGTACTTTAAGGATTGGCAAGAGCATGATCTTCATTTCGAGTGTACCACATATAAATCTTCTCAGCAGGCCCGTTAGTTGCTCTCATGTCCTTGACTTGTTGGAACATATTACAAGCCCCTAGCATGAGAATTCTTGCTATGAACATGTGTGTTTTTAGCCTCCGAAGGATGTCTAGAGTTTCCATTGAGTTTGAGAAGGTTTGAAAATTTTCCAAAACAAAACAAGGAGAAAATCCTCTCAAATTCGTATTGACTTTGGAGTTGGGAAAAAACCTTCAAAACAATTCCATATATTCTTAATTATGGTTATTTTTGCTCCCTTAGGTAAATAGATTAGGAGTCCTTTTGGCATTGAAAACACTTCAAAATGTCAAATAAAATTGAATCTAAAATGTCATTCACGAGTTATGACGAGATTATGCTGTTATCACGACAAGTGACATGATATCGTGACTCATGAACCATTGTGAACTCAGAAACGACAATTGCATTTTTTCTGTAATTATGGTCCGTGTTCAGGGATAGCGGCCCATTACAAATTGATTTGTAATTATGTCTTTTCTGCTAATGTTGAGACAAATCTTGGCGACTCATGATATACACATGTATTGGCGTGTGATGCCTTATTCTAACCTGTTATAATCTAAAATCTTTGGATGATATGTGATTAGTTCGACATCTTTGTCATGACTTGCTCATACAATGACTCACGATATAATCTCACAAACCATCATATGACTTGTCAAAATCAATTTCTCTGCCTTAGTCATGACAATAAGTTTGTGACTTGTTATGATAATGTCATGATCAAGACACACTTGTCACGACCCATGAGATCAGGAAATGTCTGTTATTTTGCATATAGAGTTGACTCCTTTCATTGTGTAGTCTTTTCTAGACATTTGTTTAAGTATTAAATTTGAGAAATACCAAAACTTTGGTAGATTGATGACTCAAAGAAATAAAAACAAATAACTAATAGAATATATGTATGATATGATAAAATTAATTAAAATAAAGCTAATCGAACATAAATATATGTGGAATATATTGTTGCTTGTTCTCAAACAAAATTTCTCGGTTGATTGAAGACAATTACATTATAGTCATCCTCCAATACCAATTTATACTTTCCTAGCACTCTTCCCTCTCATGTGCATCACAAGATCATCATCATCTTATCTAAAATCAAGGCTTACAGATTTTTGAACTCAAACACATTTATGCAAAAATCAAATCTTTTGCAGAAAGAAAATTATATTTTATCAAACAATATAATTAATGTTGAATATGAAAGTACTAACGAAGTTTATACTTTTCACAAGTTATGCATAGACCTTAAAATATTTTCGCAGCTCTGGTATTCAAACAAAGTTTCACAAGAAAGTTTGTGTAGTGGGCTTTCAACCAATGGATCTCAAGCTAGATGACCTCAGCTCACCAAATTTTAAGAGCTGCCATGAGTGTACTTGCCCAAATATTCTTAAGTATTGAATAAAAATTTCGAACTAGAAAATTGAGTTGGCATTTGGATAGTCCTTCATATTGCACAAGGTGATTTATATAGTAGACTTCCGACTAATGACTCTCAAACCAAACAACCATAGGCCGACATTTTTTAAGCCCCCATAAATTTACTTACCCAAACCCACTCATATTTTGAATAGTATTCAAGTATCACCCTTTATTTTCAATATATTTTTTTTTCTTTTCATTCTTGCTGAGTTTTAAAATTTTAATCCAACTTTTTATCATATATATATATGCATATATATATATATA
>LTAE01001558.1:0-30538 GCA_001647135.1 Pontederia paniculata | reverse complement strand
CCCCCCCCCCCTCTTGGTGCCATCTAAATCCTACAATGTTAACCACCATCAAGGTCCATGTCCACATCAAAATGGACATCGTTCGTGGTTGATCAAGAGCTGTCCGTGTTCATGCCGTGTCCATCTCAAAATGGATCAGATCAATGTTTCAGATGCTGCCACGTGTCATCATCACAAAGCAACACCAGCCATGTCCAAAGTCGTCCTGAATTCAAACTCGAAGATTTATTAAAATGCTCTGTGTTGCTACTCAAAACGGGTCGTTATGTCTTACATTAAAGTCCGCGCATGATCTTAAGGCTCATAACAAGTCGTGTTGAATTAAAACTCCTCCTAGCCGCCCGATTCCATGTTCAACTCCGAATTTTGAACTCTAAATAGGCCTTCATACAACCATAGAAGACATCTCTGAGAGGACATAAAAGAATCAGAGGCTCCTCATATTTCTACAAATTTCTGAAGAGCTAAGAAACCAAACATTGGAGGAGAAGCCTAGGATCCAGATTGAAGATCTAGAAGACATAGGATTCTGCAATTTTTGTTTGTTTTCTATTCTCAATTCTTTAGGTTTAGTATTATTTTATTTTGTGCTTAGGGATAAATTCTGTTGAACCCTAACTATTGCTTGGATTATCATCATCTATGTGTGAACTTGATTATTATCATTTAATTTAGATTTTTGTTGGTTTTAATTGAGAGATACTGCTAAAGAAATTTCTCCAAAATCAGATTTTGAATTGCTGGTTATTTTATTTCCCTGGGTTAAAATGGTTTGTTTCTCTTTGAAAACGACCCATTTTGTTGTCCCATTTTCAATTTGTCATTTGCTTCCACGTTTTTCATCGCCGAACGCAGGTCGTGATCTTAGCCATGCGATTTGTTTTCGTTGATTTTTATAAGCCACTTGTGACTCCGTTTCTGTGCACGTATTCTGGATATTTTATTAAGAGAGAAACACGTTCCTGATCTTACACGACTCGATCTTGTCCTTCGATGTTTCTGAATTTAATATTGATTTGTTGAGAAACGCGACCGTGATCTTAGCCAACTCAACCGTGTTCTCTCTTAACTTCACGAGCCATGTTTTATCCATGTCCAGACGCGGTCCGTTTTCAAACGCGACATGGACCATTTTCTAGCATTCTTATTTTTTGCTACTTTCTATCTGATTGTGGATTGCTATTCACTCGAGAGAGGCCTAGCAATTTAGGATTGAATTTCAATGCATTTTAACTTAATTAATTTAGGATTAATGTGGTTTGCATCTTCCTAAGTTAAATTTTGATGAAAATAGTTAGGTCTTCCGAGAGGAGTCCTATAATATTAAATCAATCCTTCTACAATTTAATATAGACAATATTTTAATTGATTAAATCCAAGAGATAACAGTGGTGCAACTGAATTCTAATCCTAACAAATTTATCTGATCAATTTTTTTCAAATCCTTTCTTTTCTCTCCTTTTATATTTGTTTTTAAAATATATTTTTAAAACTCCTCTTTTCCAATTTTCAGATAAGATTTCAGATTTTAAAATTCATCAGTTTTTGTGAGATCGATAACTCAATATTAACTCTTTATTACTTGTGCGATCGGTATACTTGCCGAGTTTTTTTATATGTGTGATTTATCTCATCAAGTTTTTGGTGTCGTTGTCGGGGACTGTTTGAGTTTTATTTCTGAACTTTTCATAATCCATTACTTTGAAAAATTTTTGATTGTCTTTTCTGACATGGACCACGTGACATCAAACAAGGACCGTGTTCTCAGTTAAAATGGTCCGTGTTCATGTCGACAATTTTACTACTGGTTCTTCTAAATTCTTCAGGAAAAAAAGAATCTTTATCCTCCATGGCGAAGAAACAAAATTAATCAATCAAAACCGCAAGTTGAGGAAAAGAAAAATAATTTGAAACATGTTGAAGCCCAGTAGCATAAACAACTTGATCCATCAAAAGCCTCTTCGAGCCATAAGTAAGAGGATACGCCTAAAGTAATTCAAGTTGGCATTAATCAACCCGGACAAAGTGAGAGCAGTGCATCTATTCAAGTTGAAGTGGATGCCCTTTCGATGGATCCACTCGCTACGTTGACCCAAATGATGAGCATGTTGCTGTTCAAATTCTCCATACAAGAAGAGTATATTCCAAACATGGAGAATCAAATTTCAAAAATTAATCAGCGTAATGTAGAGACTGATGATGTCATTAAATATTCAACAAAGTCAAGGGTCAAGTTGGAAGATATGTTTGGTCAAGTCATATCCACAAGATCACAAGAAAGTTATTGACGATCTCCCTCCTCATCCATCACCTTTAGAGATTCTAGATAAGTTTGAATAATACAAGCCAAGATTCAAGAACTAGAGAAGCAAGTTGCAGATCTATCTACTCAATTGGACGAATCTTCGAAAGCAAAGCTTGTGGAGAACCCAACAACAATAATATGTCCACCATCAAAATCATACAGAAGACGATGGAGACCACGAAGTTACTATCAGCCAATGACATGGACAAGGGAGTGTGGCGTGTGAAGGAGACTACTGAGTATGTCATAGAAAACGGACAAGTCCGAAGGAGAAGCTCGCCTTCGGATAGTCCAATCATCACATCAAGCCTACCTCATCATTCAACATCATTTATCCCCGGTGAGATTGTTCCTAATTCAAAATTTTATTCTGAATTTTCTTTTCTTTTATTTATTTGTTAGGAATAATTTTGATTCTAAAAAACTTAAAAAAAAGTAATAATTTTTGTTTAAAACCTAAATGACCCGTGTCAAGTCTAAAACGGGTCGTGTTCTAATAATTTCTGCAGCCACGTCGATAGTTGTTCCACAGGGTCCTTGAAACGGTTCATGTTGGTACTTCATTGATGTTATAACACAGGCCACGTTATGTAGGGAAAATGACCTGGGTCAGAGCATAAATTGGGGTCAACCATCATGAAAGGTCATATCTTTTATTTCAGCTTCTTGGATTCCATGAGCATGCTTGAGTTTCTAGCTCCTCGAGTCACCACGCCCTTCGACGCTTCGAAAATGATGTTCTGCCACAAAACGCACCACGTCGGCTCAGCAACACCGTCGTATCGCGCTCATGTCATATCAGTCAAATCGTTGTGCCAATTCAGATTCATCGAGATTCGTGCAATGCCTCGATCGATGCGCCAACTGTCCGCGCCAATCCACTGCCATTAATGAAGAGTAAAATTCTTTCTATAAAACCAACAATTCTCTTCGTCTGCAGAATCATTCCACCTACGTCGCCAGCGCGCCCTGCGTTCATCTTTCTTAGCCGCTACGCTTCTTATCTCCAAACTAAGTAGCAACGCCGACCCTGCTCTTCGTCTTCAACCAAGGTAACAAATAACTCCGGCCGCGTTCAACTATAACACCATGAGCTGAGTTCTTCTTTGCCGGCGCGTGTCTAATCTGACGTGGTCTCTTTACGTTGACTAGCCACCGTCCATGCTCATCAACATCGCCGTGCAACCACAGCCGCTCGCGCACTGACAAGCATCCCGCAAGCGTACGGGTCCTTGTTGTAGTAAAAAAATATCGATCCCACAAGGAGGCGGCCAAGTACTAGAATTAGAATTCTCAATATGTTATTTAGATGATTATGGTTCGAAGAGAAAAAGCTACACTATCAATAGGACTAACTAAAGAGGATGCAAGAAGAGATAAATGCAACATGCAGCTAAGATGGAAATATATATAAAGGAAATGTCCTAGGGTTTTGAATCCGTCTAGGGGAATCATGCAAAGGGGGTAGCGACATAACATGCAATAAATTCTTGCTTCACTCCATAAATCATGCATTCCTCTTTCAAGGCAACACAATTTTAACTAGGGTTAAGGAATAACACTTTCCTGCACCCATGCTAACAATAGTTGCATTACATTCATTTAATCTCATAAAAGTCTAGCAATACATTCACCAAGTAAGATCTATAAACATGCACAACCACCATTCTGAAGCAATTAAACCAGAAACATCATCTAACCCCAAAACAAGAGGTAGCTATGCATGATGTGAAAGAAGAGATGGAAAGAAAGGAGAGACGAAAACATCATTAAACTAGAAATCCAAGGAGTCAAACACCAACATTAACATAAATCAAAGTTTAGCATACAAACATTCTACCATACCTCTTACAAATATGTACAAGCATTAAAACCCTAAAACAAGCCTCAAAATATTCACCCTGGAGCCTCCAAATTCGGCCCCATAAGGGGCCTTTACCTTGCAAGAATGAATCTCTTTAGTTTAGAACACTAAGTTCCTTTTTATACCACTCTCCCCATGGGTCACCAGCCATTACGGCTCATTACACACCACTACGACCACAAGGAGATGCGCTATGGCTTCAAGGAGGTGCACTACGGTCTCTCCAAGTGTGCTACGGCCAGAAAACAACTGCTACGACCTTGAAACTTGCCGCTATGGTCAAGAAAAGAGGCACTACGACCTTGAAGGCTTGGTAGGGTTTGGAGGACTTCACTACGGGCATATGGAGTTGTAACTACGGTCTGGCATGTGGTTGAAGTTGGTTGAACCTATTCATGCACTATTGGTTTCAGTTGAACCTGCATAATTTATTGTAATTGTGTGCGTATCACATTTCTTTGAGTAATTGATATCAAATTAAGCTTAAATCACACATCATACTACTATGATATAGAGATAATATGATATGTATGTGAATTTAACACACTTATCAACTCCCCCAAACTAAATCTTTGTTCGTCCTCAAGCAAATATCATAAGTGGTGGGTTTTAAGAATTCATATCATACACAACATATCATCATCAAGTGAGGATATACAATTGCAAGCTTTTGAAAAAATATAACATTTACTTCATCAGCATATGGTTGAGTCACTCCACGCCGCTAATTCTCTACACATGCCAGACCGTAGTGACAACTCCATATTCCCGTAGTGAAGTTCTCCAAACCGTAGCCAAGCCTTCAAGGACGTAGTGCCTCTTTTCTTGACCATAACGACAAGTTTCAAGGTCGTAGTGGCTGTTTTCTGGCCGTAGCGCACTTCGAGAGAACGTAGTGCACCTCCTTAAAGTCGTAGCGCATCTCCTTGCGGTCTTAGTGGTGTATAATTAGCCGTAACGGCTGGTGACCTGTGGGAACAGTGGTATAAAAAAGGAACTTAGGGTTCTGCACTAAAGAGAGCCATTCTTGCAGGGTAAAGTCCCCTTAGGGGGCCGAATTTGGAGGCTCCAAGGTGAGGATTTTGAGGCTTGTTTTAGGGTTTTAATGCTTGTACATATTTGTAAGAGGTATGGTAGAATGTTTGTATGCTAAACTTTATTTTATGTTAATGTTGGTTCTTGACTTATTGGATTTCTAGTTTAATGATATTTTCTTCTCTCCTTTCTCTCCCTGTCTTCTCTCACATCATGCATAGCTAAATCCCTCTTGTTTTGGGGTTAGATGATGCTTTGGGTTTAATTGCTTGGGAATGGTGGTTGTGCATGTTTATAGATCTTTTACTTGGTGAATGTATTACTAGACTTTTGTGAGATTAACTACCTTATTTAAGTCAATCAAGGGTGTTAACTGATGAAAGTTATCTTATTCAACTAGTAGCTTTGTTAAGTAGGATAATATGTGTGATGTCTAGAAATGAAATCATCTTGTGTTTCTTCTACAAGCTCATGATTCTTAAGTTAGCTAGAGTCCAATATATGGCTTGTTTCTTCTCTCTCAAAACCCTAAATAGTTGTTAAAGTTGCAAAGAGGTTAGAGAGGTAATAGATACCATAGGTAAAGAGTCATGATTACCCAAAAATGCATCTTTAAGATTAAGAGAAAGAGAATTTAGTTCATGAATAGGAACAAGCACATCAGAGGGGAGAGGAAGTGTTTTACCATGCCCGAGCTCTTCAATAATTCTACCTTTTTTATATGGTTGAGTAGTGTTGGTATTCAAGGAACTTTGCATCACATGGTCTTCATCCTCGTCACCAACTTCCATGTCCTTGTCCAATAGACATCCTTCCAGTGGGTCTTGGTGCATCCTCTTTTAACAAGCATATCGTGCTATGGTTTCATTTTCTTCAAGCATCTTCCTTTTAGATGTGATTTCATAGAGAGATTCCGCATATGCCGACACTCGGGGAATGGTGTCGACAATGGCATGTTTATGAGTATTTCATTTTCTTCAAGCATCTTCTTTTTAGATGTGATTTCATTAAGAGATTTTGTATATGCCGACTGATGACAGGAAAGGGTATACCTAAATAGCTTGACCCAACCTCCAAAAAGCTCGCCGAGCTTCATTTTGTAAACATTATCTGCTGATTTATTTTCATTTTCCATATTTTGAATATTCAACATTATTATATTTGGGGATTCTGAACTGATTTGAGGAGGATTTTAACTAATTTCCATAATTTATGCGATTTGTACATTTGAAATTTTAAATCCTTTCTTTTTTGTTGTAGTTGGAGGCAGGGCAACTTCCATAACTGTCATCCCGGATTTTTAGGAGTTGACCTCTCACCTGGCCGAGATTTTGGGGATTTTGCAGATTTCGAATTTCTTTCACCTCCGAATTTGGGGAAGCACTAAAGATGGCTGAAGACAACACATAGGTGGATATAAGGAAGAAGAAGAGGATGTGCGTCGGGGAAGACCGACGTCGGAGTTCTATTATTTTTTGGCACTTAGTTTAATTTCCGGCGAAACTATGTTGGCCAAACTCTTTTATGATTTTGTAACTATTAGCTCCAGGATGTCCAGCTAAACTCTTACCGCCGGAATCCTGGGATAACCTATATTTCAATATGATCTACTCTGAATGTTTTAAGACTCATCTCCTATATCGTCTACTTGATCTCGTGTGTTAAATCACATGTGATGTTTTGTGTTTATATTTTCTTGTTATTCGTTTGATTCTTCACAAGTGCGCACTATCCATAACGACCTTATAGTGTTGCCACCTTCACATAATGAGCCGAGAGGTTAGTGATGAAGTTCGGGAGAACCTTAGTCCAGGTTATGCCTTTTGAGTTAGGGGATAGGTGAGAGTTTGCCCCTACCTCTGGAGCTTGACCTGGAGCGAGTAGCAGCAATCTTGAATTTGACTTATAGATTTAGATAGAGAGGTGAACTGAGTTGCCTTGACCTCGAGATAGGCTTGATAGGTAGCTTGGGGAATAAATCTCTTAGTCGGCCCCATGAGCATTCGCCACGAGAGTGGGGGCTTGCTGATCAGGTTACCATTTAGGTCCCCCTTGGAAAAGAGGTCAGTGCACGATGAGAGGCGGTACCCCTCTGGGAGTTGGGTGTCAAGATCTATATTCTTTTATTGGAATTTAAGATGGTGAGCTCTCCTCCCAGAGAGAGAGAGAGAGAGAGAGAGAGTGAGAGAGTGATTATGACCAAATTACATTTGGTCAAGTCTTAAGCCTCCACCGCGAGAGCGGGAAGGTGAAAGGTAGAGTAATCACCGTGAGAGCGGGGTTGCCTTGACCCATGGTGTAAGGGCCTAGGCGGCTTTTTATAATTTCCCGTCAAAGAGTGGATGGATGAGATTTAGAGGTGAACCCAAGGTTCTGGTGTCCTCTTATCATTGGAATTATCATTCTTTTACTTTCTGCAATTCCTATTTTAAAAACCCAAAATCTTATTTCTGTTTTAAATTGATTATCCCTCACCTATTCCGGTTGGACTTGGGCCTCTAGTGTCAAGCCCGAACCTCGAGAGCTTGACTGAGGAAAAGTGGAACAGAGGCGTGAAAACGAAGTTTCCCTGTGGATCGATACCTACAGAACTCGACGGTTGTCGTATACTTGCGTTGATAGGAGTGTGCTAGGTTTACAAATATTAAAATTTGAAGTGAAGACAACTTTTACAAAAGCTTGACCCTGGCTTAACGCCCTAGCCTGTGGTCATTCTTTTATCTTACCCCACACTTCGCATCAAGTTTTTGTCACCGTTGTCGGTGATACTTTTGATTTTTCGCGCCTTTAACCCTGTTGTTCTAATTTCAAGTTTATTTCCATTGTTTATATTTCACACCTTGTTTATAATTTTCAGATTTCTTTGTTTCATTTTTCTTTTATTTTTTTTTTGACCTTTGGCCTACTACCTAACCCTAACCTCTGCTTGAGAGGTGCATGCTAAGAGCCAATTATGAAGAAGAATGAATCATCGGGTTTGACCATGAGATCGAATGAAACTTCAAGAGAAGAAGGTGAGATCAAAGATTCCGAAAACTCCAAGCTCGAGCCTTAGAGAACAACACTGAGATGGCCCAACCTGATCCAAATGCGGATCAACCTAATCCAGTTGGGGACCAAGCTAATCAAGTCAACCCATGCATTGTGGCCAACCCTGATGCAGTGCACTTGAAGAATTCTGCAGACCTACAACTGTAGGCCTGAACTCCGGAATAACAATACAAGAGGTGAATGCCAACAAGTTCCACTTGAACCCAACCATATTGGGTTACCTGGGGCAGAACCAGTTTGGCGGGCTTTCCCATGAAGATCCTAACCAACACTTTATCAACTTCATCGAGATCTGCGACACCTTCAAATGCGATGAACTCACCAACAATGCGGTCAGACTTCACCTATCCCCATTTTCTCTTAGGGATAAAGCCAAGGACTGACTGCGCTCATTGGAGGAGGATGCAGTAAGCACATGAGATAAGCTCATCTCAGCCTTCATGACCAGATTCTAACCCCTAGGGAAGATCGTGCAAATGAGGAATCAAATCACCTAATTCATCCAATGGCATAATGAGTCTCTATATGAAACCTGCTATAGGTTCAAGAAACTACTGAAGCAGTGCTCTCACTATGGGTTCCACAAATGGATGACGGTTCAGACCTTCTACTCTCAACTCCGCAGCTGGGGGTAGATTCATGTCCCAAAATACCGATGAAGCCAACTAGCTAATCGAGAGAGTCATCAAAATCCATCGAGAATGGCCTGAAGACTGGGTTAATAGAAAGAGACCCGACAAACAAAGTGCTACCGCCAACCCCGCCAAGATAGATCAACTCTCTTCCTAAATAGAAAGCCTCGTCAACCTATTCCAGAAAACTCTAGAGAAGAAGAACAACCCCGCCTTCTCAAGCTCCATGATCTATGTAGTAGAAGTAACCTCAAACCAGCCTGCTCAACTTTTTGTTTGGTGCGAGTAGTGCTGGATGATTGGACATGTAGCCACCCATTGTCAAGCCATCAACTGTAATGTCCAAGAGCCCCAAGACGAACAAGTTAACGCTGCGGCAATATATGGCCAAAACCCAGCCGAAGGACAATACTAAAATCAAGGTCCACCTTGGATTAGGTCCCACCCCAACCTGTCATATAAGGGCCAAAACTACCAAAGGCCTCTAGCTCAAAACTTCAAACCAAATCAGTATCAACCTCAGAACAACCAGCAACAACAAACTTACTTGCACCCTCTTCCTATCTAGCTTTACCCCCACCTCAAGCAAAGTGAAGCCCTGAAACAATGATAGAAGGTTTCCTCAGGCAACAAGGCAAAGCAATGAGGCAACAAGGTGAAGTAATAAGGCAACAAAGCGAATCAATGAAACACCAAAATGAAGCCTTGAGGCAAATGTGCAATAAGATTGACGAACTTTCTGCCCATAACAAGATTCTAGCAAATCAAATTGCGCAACAAGCGAGTTAAGCTACCAGACCACCTAGGACGTTCCCGGGGCAACCTAAGATAAATCCCTGAGAACAATGCCAAGCTGTGTCTCTCAGATGTGGGAAGCAGCTAGAATAACTTGCAATGAAGAAAGCTCCACCTACAACATCTGAACCAAGCCCCCAGGACGTTGAGTCAAGCACCCAGCCAGAAGCAAACCCCAAGGAGAATCCTTAGCCGAAACAAGTCCCAAAGATAATCCAGAGCCTAGCTCCCATTCGGCTGAACCTCTAAAGGGTAGAGCCGAAGGAAGCCCCCTACCTCTAAAACAAGCCCTCTTACCTCAAAAGCTCCGGTCGACCTAAGATTCATGTCATTCCCTCAAAGGTGAATAAAAACCCAAAATGACCAGCAGTTCACTAGATTCATGGAGGTCCTAAATAAGTTGCATATTAGCATCCCATTTGTCGAGGTCATCCAACAAATGTCTTCCTACTCCAAATTCCTAAAAGACATCCTATCAAAGAAAAGGAAGATAGACCTCCACGAGACTGTGACCCTAACCGAAGGAGCAAGCACAATCATTCAAAACAAGCTTCCTCCAAAGCTTAAGGATCCAAGCAGTTTCTCATTTCCATGCGAAACTGGGAAACTAAAGGTCAACCAAGCTCTTTGTGACATGGGAGCCAGCATCAGCCTAATCCCTTTATCTCTATGTAGGAAGCTGGACGATGGAGATCTGAAACCCACTAATATGACACTGCAGCTTGCCAGTAGATCTGTGAAGTACCCCGAAGGAATCTTAGAGGACATACCTATCAAGGTTGGGAAATTCTACATCATAGTCGACTTCGTGGTCCTAGACATGGAAGAAGATGTCAACATATCATTGATCCTGGGATGACCCTTCCTGGCTACAGTTGGAGCCATTATCAATGTCAGAAACGGAATATTATTTTTTCAGGTTGGGGAAGAAAAGATAGAACTCAACTTGGACCAAGCAATGAAGCACCCCTCCTACGACACTATTCAGGAGGTCTCAAGCCATGAAGATGAAGTGATCCAAGAGATTTCAGCAGTAATCCTCATAAAGGACCCACTACAAAGAAGCTTGACTCTACTTGATGAAATGCTGGATGATCCTTACTCGATCATGTCCACGAAGCTCCTCGACTCAGGACAAAAAGATGAGGTTCCACCTGTGACACCCTACTTAGTAGAAAGCTTGGGCCCAGGAGAACTGTTAAACACTTCAAGTACTAAGAAGACACTTCAGGAGGCAGTCAAGAAAGAGATCAAGGCTTGTTTCATGGGGTCAACCGAAGATCCATCAGAAGAGCTCCAACCTCAAACCCCACCTGACTGACCATGGAGGAAGAAAGTCTAGCCAAGGACTTTAAACATGGCGCTTTCTGGGAGGCAACCCAAAGTTTTACTTAACTTAATTTTGTTTTTGAAGTAATAAAGCAGCCAACTTGTTCAGTTCGACCCGACCTTCTTAAAATTCGAGGGTTAACCAGAGCACCTAGGGCTGAGACCCAACCCCTCATGCGACCTCAACCCAGAACCATCAATTTTTCAGGTCAACAACCCATATTATCCTACGGCCCATCTAGCCCAAACGCAAAGTCGACATCACTCAAGAGGCTTGAACAATAACTGGTGGCAGCACCACCAGCTCCTTGCACTCCACTCTTGACTCTACCTGATGAACTACTGGACGATCCTTTCTCGACCCTGTTCATGAAGCTCCTTGACAAGAAGATGAGGTCCCACCTGCGATACCTTTCTTAGTAGAAAGCTTGGATCCAGTAGAACTGTTAAACTCTCCAAGTACTTAGAAGACACTTCAGGAGGCAGTCAAGAAAGAGTTCAAGGCTTACCTCACGGGGTCAACCAAAGATCCATTAGAAGAGCTCCAACTTCAACCCCCACCTGACTGACCATAGAGGAAGAAAGTCTAGCTGACAACTTTAAACATAGTGCTTTCTGGGGGGCAACCCAGAGTTTTTACTTAACGCAATTTTGTTTTTGCAGGAATAAAACAACCAACTTATTCAGTTCGATCCGACCTTTTCAAAGTTCGAGGTTTGACCAGAGCACATAAGGGTGAGACCCAACCCCTCATGCAACCTTAACCCGGAACATTTAGTCTACCGAGCCAACAACCCACATTCACCTGCGGCGCATCTAGCCCAAACGCAAAATCAGCAACACTCTGGAGGTTTGAACAACAGCTAGGAGCACCACCACCAGCTCCCAGCACCCCCACCCCCACAACATCTGAACCCCAACAACCTCTCCCATCTTGAATCAACATTGTGGATAGTGTTAGATTTAAGTTTGGGGGAGCCAATGGTACGATATATACTCCTTTATTTTTGTACCATTTGTATATATTTTGGGCATTATTACCATCTTCATGTACACTCCTTGCCCTTGAAAATTTGTCACAACATGCATCAAGCTGAACTTTACTTTGACCAGAATCTGTCTATTTGCTTACCCCAAGCTAATTTTTGCTTGCACTAAACTCAAGAATTAGAGAGCATTATGAACATGTTTTCATAACTCACAGCCCAAAGATTTTTTAGATTCTTGAGCACCTGTAAATTCAAACCTAAAAAACTAACCTGACTCTGAATTAGGATCAAAACCTAGGCAACTTGTCAAAAATTTTTGAAATAATCATGGTCTTAGATCTAGAAGCTTTACCGCTATCCCCTTGGATCTGAAACTTATTGAAAAAAGAACTGAAAAAGAAATAGGTTAGCCCCGCAACCTATTTGTGTTATCAACCTAAGCTAGAAAGGTTGTACCTACTCTTCTTATCTCTACCCAGAAATTTGAGTATGTGATGAACTTCACACCCTCGGCACCCTATTTGAGTATCCTAGGAATAAATGTGTGGGATAGTGTTGATGGGAACCCAAACTTGACTACTCCTCTGTCTAGGACATAAGTATTGCATTGCACCTCCAACACCCAAGCTAAGTATTCTCGGATGAAAAGCAAGACCCTTGTTGAGGGGTTCAAGTCACACCTTTCTTGCCCAAATAGAGAAACACATGTAGGCTGCGTCGAAAATGAAGAATATATAAGATGGGGTGAAAACAAGTGAGGGCTAAGTTAATTATCTAGTCTACAGAGGAAGGGACCTATGTCTAAGACACATGCTGAACATAGTGATTAAATAGGTTGGGATAAGCTCTCGAGCAAGCCCTATTCCTTGATTTCAGTGATCCCTACTCAAAGTCTTAACCTGCTAATAATCTATAATTGGTGCTTAAGGATTGAATATGTTGAGGATAGGTAAATTGATACTTGTTTATTTTATGATCGGATTAGAATCCTACCTTTTGATCTTAATTTCTCTATTTTTTTGCTTGAGGACAAGTAAAAATCTAAGTTTGAGAGAATTTGATGACAGGAAAGGGTATAACTAATAGCTTGACCCAACCTCCAAAAAGCTTGCCCCGAGCTTCATTTTTGTAAACATTATATGCTTATTTATTTCTATTTTTCGAATTTTGAATATTCATCATTACTATATTTGGATTTCGGGATTCTAAACTGATTTGAGGAGGATTTTAACTGATTTCCATAATTTCTGTGATTTGAACATTTGAAATTTTAAATTCTTTTCTTTTTTTTGTAGCTGGAGAACTAGGGTAATTTCCATAACTGCCATCCAGATTTTTAGGATCTGACTCCTCATCTGGCCAAGATTTTGGGGATTTTGCAGATTTCAAATTTCTTTCACCTCCAAATTTTGGGGAAGCACTAAAGAAGGCTGAAGACAACACAAAGGGGGATAAGGAAGAAGAAGACGACGTGCATGGGGGAGGACGGACGTTGGAGTTCTATTATTTTTCTGTACTTAGTTTAATTTTTGGCGAAACTACGTCGGTCAAACTATTTTTTGATTTTGTAACTGTTTAGCCCCAGGATGTCCGGTTAAACTCTTATCACCGGTATCCTGGGGAATCTCTGTTTCAATCTGATCTGCTCTGAATGTTTTAAGATTCATCTCTTATATCACCTACTTGATCTCGTGTGTTGAATCACATGTGATGTTTTGTGTTTTGTATTTTCTTGTTATTCGTTTGATTCTTCCCAAGTGCGCACTGTCCATAAGGATCTTATAGTGTTGCCACCTTCACACAATAAGTCGAGAGGTTAGTGATGAAGTTTGGGGGAACTTTAGTCTAAATTATGCCTTCTGAGTTAGGGGATAGGTGAGAGTTTGCCCCTACCTCTAGAGCTTGACCCGAAACGAGTAGCAACAATCTTGAATTTGACTTATAGATTTAGATAAAGAGGTGAACTGACTTGTCTTAACCTCAAGAGAGGCTTGATAGGTAGCTTGGGGAATAAATATCTTAGTTGGCCCAGCGAGCATACGCCACGAGAGTTGGGACTTGCTGATCAGGTTACCACTACGTGAGCAGGGTAACGCTCCGACGTGAGGAAGGTCTCTAGCTAAACTTTTAGGTCCCCCTTGAAAAGAGGTTAGTGCACGCTGAGAGGCGATACCCCTCTGGCACTTGGGTGTCAAGATCTATATTCTTTTATCGAATTTCAAGATGGTGAGCTCTCCTCCTAGAGAGAGAGTGTGACTATGGCCAAATTACATTTGGTCAAACCTTGAGCCTCCACCACGAAAGCAGGAAGGTGAAAGGTAGAGAAATCACCGCGAGAGCGGTGTTGCCTTGACCCATAGTGTAAGGGCCTAGGCGGCTTTTTATAATTTCACGTCAAAGAGCGGATGGATGAGATTCAAAGGTGAACCCAAGGTTCTGGTGTCCTGTTATCATTGGAATTTTCTTTCTTTTACTTTCTGCAAATCCTATTTTGAAGACCCAAAAATTTATTTCTCTTTTCAGTTGATTACCCCTCATCTATTCCGATTGGGCTTGAACCTCCAGCGTCAAGCCCCAATCTCGAGAGCTTGACTGAGGAAAAGTGGAAACATAGGCATGAAAATGAAGTTTCCCTGTGGATCGATACCTATAGAAGCCTGACCCTAGCTTAACGCCCTAGCTTGTGGTCATTTTTCTACCTTACCCCACACTTCGCATCACTGACATTCGGGCAATGGTGCCGAAAAATGGCATGTTTATGTGTAAGTGCTTGAAGAGCTTCACAAACATCACATATTGCTTGTCATCCTTTGGCTTTTGCAATCTTTAGGGAAATGGAATAGGAGGCACATATGATGGAGGCGGTATGTATCTTCTTCAAGTTTCGACTTCCTCCTTTTCTTCAACTTCATTTGGTTCCTCCACCTTCTCCTCCCCTTTGTATTTTGCTTTAATTTGTGGTTGCTCCAAGGTGTTGTCAATTCCAAACTCATTGCCTTGCCTTTCTCTTTAGGAATGACTTGTGTGTTTCTAGGCAAGCTTCCTTCTTTTCTTGAGTTGATGGTTTTGGCAAGTTGACCCACTTGATATTCCAACTTTTTTTGATGTTATCAACAACTCCATCCTTCTTTCAACCTTCTCAAATTGATCACTAGCCCCATTGGCTAGTTTCTCTATAGAATATCCCAAGATGGTTTCTCTTCTTCTTGAGGTTGTGGGAAAGTTTGTGGATATTGTTGTTGATACTCTTGGTGTTGATAACATGAAGATCCTCCTTGATTGCTCCAAGTAAAATCAGTCTGGTCCTCCATTCGTGTTGTATGTGTTTGAAAAAAGATTGTTTGTCCAATTTTGGTTCCACTCAAAGGTTGCTTGTTCAACTTGGAGGCATTCATAGATCTTATGGTGTTCTCCACATGTTTCACATATAACTTGTACCTTGGCCACTTGAATTGAATTGCTTTGAAAAATTGATATCATTTGCATTAGAGTATCCACCTTCGCACTCAAGGCATGATAAGCTTCATCTTTGGGTTGTGCCCAGGTGAATCTTCATACTCTTCATCATTCGAGGCCAATTGATCCCATAGATCACAAGCTCTAGCATATGGTAAGTTCATGATGGATCCACTCGGATTGCTCTTGCCCTTTGGGCTTTTCAAATTGCTCGGCAAGCTCTTTCAATTTCTGGGTTCAATGGTTCAATGTCCCTGAACGAGCATGACATAAACAAAACCAAAACAAAAGTATCTAAAGTAACAACTTAAAACAAAATTATAATATTGGCACACTTCCCCAGCAATGGCCCCAAAAACTTGACAAGCATCCCGCAAGCATACCGGGCCTTGTTGTAGTAATAAAATATCGATCCCACAGGGAAGCGACCAAGTACTAGAATTAGAGTTCTAGGGCAGAGTTCTAGGGCAATCATGCAAAGGGGTAGCGATATAACATACAATAAATTCTTGCTTCACTCCATAAATCATGCATTCCTCTTTCAAGGCAACACATTTCTAACTAGGGTTACGAAATAACGCTTTCCTGCACCCATGCTAACAATAGTTGCATTACATTCATGAGCTTGTAAAAGCAACACAAGATGATTCTATTTCTAGACATCACACATTGTATCCTACTTAGCAAAGCTACTAGTTGAATAAGATGACTTTCATCACTTAACATCCTAGATTGACTTAAACGACGTAGCTAATCTCATAAAAGTCTAGCAATACATTGATCAAGTAAAAGATCTATAAACATGAACAACCACCATTCCCAAGCAATTAAATATGAAATATAATCTAACCCCAAAACAAGAGGGATTTAGCCATGCATGATGTGAGAGAAGAGAGGGAGAGAAAGGAGAGAAGAAAACATCATTAAACTAGAAATCAAAGGAGTCAAACACCAACATTAACATAAATCAATGTTTAGCATACGAACATTCTACCATACCTCTTACAAATATGTACAAGCATTAAAACCTAAAACAAGCCTCAAAATCTTCACCCTGAGCCTCCAAATTCGGCCCTCTAAGGGGCCTTTACCCTACAAGAATGACTCTCTTTAGTTCAGAACCCTAGGTTCCTTTTTAGACCACTGTTCCCATGAGTCACCAACCATTACGGCTCATTATACACAACTACGACCACAAAGAGATGCGCTACGACTTCAAGGAGGTGCACTACGATCTCTCCAAGTGCGCTACGAGCAGAAAACAACCGCTATGACCTTGAAACTTGCCGCTACGGTCAAGAAAAGAGGCACTACGGCCTTGAAGGCTTGGCTACGGTTTGTAGGACTTCACTACGGGCATATGGAGTTGTCACTATGATCTGGCATGGTTGAAGTCAGTTAAACCTATTCATGCATTGTTGGTTTCGGTTGAACCCTCCAATGTCGGTTGAACTTGCATAATCCACTGAAATTGTGTGCATATCACATTTCTTTGAGGAATTGATATCAAATTAAGCTTAAATCACATAATAATGCTATGATATAGAGATAATATGATCATCATGTATGTGCATTTATCACATTTATCACGCACATCAACATCAGCCGTACATCTCTCCTCTCGCTGCAACCCATTTTTGCAAACCACCATGCGTTCAACCATCGCTTGCACCGACTCTCGGCCGCGGACTGCTTCTTCGAAACATGCCGTGTCCGAGCACGGCCCCAAACGCCTTCTTCTTCGGTCGCGTTCATCAAAACAACACGGCTCCTAACACCTGTCGCGTCAACAAGCACACGACTGCAATGAGCCGCGTCGACAACTACTCAACATGACCCAAATTCTTTTACCGTGGGCCATTTTCAACATCTCTGACGTGCACCGTTACTCTTTCCAGAGCGGAACGGGTCCCATTTGCAGAATCCCTCCCCACCATCGAACTTTAAAAGTAATGGAGGAAGAGGCCCGCGCCCAGATGCCAGACCCAACCATGATTCCAAAGCCAGTACACTTTCAATATAGAGACCGAGGGCAAGAGCGACTCTATTAGAGGATCGAGCAACTGCAAGTCATTGCCACCAAAGACGCTTGCCTTGACACAATGCACCAGATTGGAGTCTACAATTATGTCATCACACTTTTTGGTCGGGTCGGCATGAGAGAGTTTTTATTGAAGCAATGTCTAACTTATGTGAAGTTGGCCTACGAGTTCTTAAGTTCCTTTGAGGCAAAACATATTGACATATTGACCCCGTATATAGAGAGATCCATATGGGAGGTGTCCACCATCTCATTCCAGATATACAATCGGGAGTTTACTCTTACCCTGAGGGAACTCAATTCTGTATTTGGGTTCCCAAAGCTCGACCACAATCCAGATAACAGTGAGTCCAGTGCCTCTGACTTTTGGAGAGGCATCATAGGAGGACCATTTGCAGCTTTCACCCATTAAGGCAAGCAGGATCTAGAACCCAGTCCTGCGATATGTCCATAGGATCATGTCCAACACTATTTGTGGTCGAGGCGACAGCGATGTGTCCGTCAATAAGACATAGTTGTTTCTAATGTGGGCGATGCTGGAGGGGAGGCAGATCAATATTGGTGCATTCTTGGCCTTCAACCTGCAGAAAATGTGCAAAGAAGACCAAGGACACCATCATCATCGACAGCCTGGTCATAGCTATTGTAGAGCACTACCGTCTACACCTTGCACCCCTGCTGCCTCTAGTACCATCCCGGATCGATCGACTGAAGGTAATTCACATGAAGCTTATTACGATGATTTGGGGTGAGCCATACTTCATTTTCAAGGGCCGCAATGAGAAGATTGCATGTGGTAATAGGGCACGGATCATAGTTCTGGATCGTGTCAACTGGCTGTACTTTCCACCCCTAGCTATTGAGGATGAGCTCGAGGAGCTGGCACAGGTCACACAACTGATGGAGGAGGGCCCCTTATATGCTACAATGACTTTCAGGAGGGCCGTTCATATTCTGGGCTCGATTATCAGTAGGGGCCTTCGTACAGTGAGCCCCACTACCACATGTCCGAGGAGATCACTCCACTTTTAGAGCCCCCAAAGCAGGCCGTTCCTATCAGTTTCGCCTATGCGCCGCAGTATGGGTTTTCTTCATCAGGCACCTTCGACTTTGCCGCTCTGTAGAGCACCCTGGAGGGGATTAGATCTGACTAGACGGAGTATCACCAGGTCAACATAAGCCGCCTGAACTATGTGGATTGATCTATCAAGGAGCATCAGTGCTTGTTGGATAAGATATGGGACTATATGCAGGAGGAGCATCATCGTGTAGACAAGGATCATCGCTTTGCGGAGGAGGACCGACAACGCTTAGTCCAGCTAGAGAGGATGATGCAACGCCAACATGACTACCACTTCAACCAGGGTCATTTTGGGATGGGACTGCCATGGCCTCCACCGCCACCCCGTTGATACACTTAGGTTGTTTATGTCCTTCTTCTTCTTTTTCATTGTTTTGTGTCTGCATTTTGTTGTTATCTCTCAAAGCTTCTCAACACTGAGGACATTGTTTGATTTAAAGATTGGGGATGGTGCATAGTCATGCATATTTTGTTATCTGCATAAGTTGCATGTTTGCTTTCATTTGCATGATGTACTGCATTCTACTGCTTGTGAAATATCAGAATTTTTTTCTCTCGTATCAAATTAATTGACTTGCTAACCTTGACTGACCTTTAGCACTAACTTTCATACGCCTTGCTAATCTTTGAAATCCAAGTACTATTATCGACTATCGCCTCTGTATTGGGTATTGGAAAAGTAGAAAGTTGCTAAGCAAAATTATGAACTTAGTACTACATGTTCTTTTCCAACTTGCTTTTATTTTTTCTTTTATTTAGTTATGATTATAATTGATTTTTTATTGAACGCATTAAGTAATCTTTGAGCTTATGTATATAAAAAAGAGTTTGAACAATTTAATTATTTAAAGTTGATAATATGCAAATGTGTTATCTAGAAACTTGGTGTGTCTGGGTAATTAGATCTGTAGGGGTTCATGCCTGGTGACCTAAGACCAACTGGTATGGGATCCGTCGATTGAAAGCCCACTACATGGACAACCTTGTGCAATATGGCTAATCATTGGAGTATTCATATCAGCGCTGGTTTGAAATCGAACGTAAATGAAAAAAAATGTTATGAAACATTTGAATCTAAATATTTAAATATCTTAAGCTCAATTATTACTTATGTTTCCAACATTAACGCTTTTATATGATTAATTATATTTTTATATTTCATGGGGTTGGATTAGAAATGTTTAAATTTGTCTGAGTTCAGAACGTTTACAAAGTTGGGATTCTTGGTTTGAGAATAGATACTTTGACAACAGTTGTATAAAAGGACAGTAGGAGGAAAGTATTGATTGGTGGGATGAAAGCCATGACAGATTCTTTTGATTCAAGAGCTTTGTCTTTAGTTTTTGCTTGAGGACAAGCAAGTATTCAAGCTTGAGGTTGCTTGATGTGAGCAAAAATATATATATTGCACGATATCATATTATTTTCCTAGTGTTTTACATTAATTCATTCATTATTTTATTTAATTTTGTTGATTTTTCATGTATGAGTCAGATTCTACCTAAATGTTCTTTCTGATCAATTTTAAGGCCAAATCATCTCAATTCATTGCGAATACTAGAAGGGAAGAATTTTGTCACGTACTTGAAAATTGTGGAGCAAAATGGGCTGTATCGAGAGACAAAACGGCCCGTGTTCAAGCAATTACGGAGACCACATATTAACCACCATAAAAACGGTCCATGTCCACATCAGAACGGACAACATTCGTGGTTGATCAAGAGTTGTCCGTGTTCATGCCGTGTCCATCTCAAAACGGATCAAATCAATCAACGTTCCAGATGATGCTACATGTCATAATCACAGAGAAAGTCGTGTTGAATTCAAACTCAAAGATTTATTAAAACGGGTCATGTTGCTACTCAAAATAGGCCATTTATCTCACATTAAAGTCGATGCGCGATCTGAAGGCTTATAACAAGTCGTAAAACTCATCCTGGCCTCCCGATTCCATGTTCAACTCTGAATTTTCAGCTATAAATAGGCCTTCATACAACCATAGAAGACATCTCTAAAAGGACATAAAAGAATCAGAGACTCCTCACATTTCTACAGATTTCTGAAGAGTTGTGAAGCCAAACATTGGAGGAGAAGCCTAGGATCCAGATTGAAGATCTAGAAGACGATAGGATTCTGCAGAATTTTGTTTTTTTTTCTATTCTTACTTCTATAGGCTTAGTATTATTTTATTTCATGTTTAGGGATAAATTCTATTGAACCATAACAAATGCTTGGATTATCATTATCTATCTATGAACTTGACTATTATCGATTAATTGAGATTTTCATTGTTTTAATCGAGAGATACTGCTAATGAAATTTCTCCAAAATCAGATTTTGAATTGATGTATATTTTATTTCGTAGGGTTAAAACGATCTGTTTCCCTTTGAAAATGGCCCGTTTTCTTGTCCCATTTTCAACCGTCTCATTTGCTTCCGCGCATTTCATCGCCGAATGCGGGCCATGATCTTAGCTGACACGTTATATTTTTGTTGATTTTTATAAGCCATTTGTGACTCTGTTTCTGTGCATGTATTCTGAATATTTTAATAGGAGAGAAACACGGTCATGATCTTAGCCGACTCGATCATGTCCTTTCACGTTTCTAAATTTATTACTGATTTATTGAGAAACGTGATCGTGATCTTAGCCGACTCAACCGTGTTCTCTCTCAACTTCACGAGGCATTTTTTATCCCTGCCAGGACGCGGTCCATTTTTGAATGCAACGTGGGCCATTTTCTGGCATTCTTATTTTAGGCTACTTTCTATTTGATTGTTAGTTGCTATTCACTTGAGAGAGGCCTATCAATTTAGGATTGGATTTCAATTCATTTTAATTTAATTAATCTAAGATTAATGTGTTTTGCATCTTCCTAAGTTAAATTTTGATAAAAATAGTTGGTCATCTGAGAGGAATCCTATAATATAAAATGAATCCTTCCACAATTTAATATTGAGAATATTTTAACCTATTAAATCCAAGAGATAACAGCGATCCAACTGAGTTATAATCCTAACGTATTTATCTGATCGAAGTTTTTGAAAACACTTATATCATCTTTTATTTTATCCTTTCTTTTCTCTCCTTTTATTTTTCATTTCAAAATATATCTTTAGATAAGATTTCTGATTTTAAAATTCATCAGTCCGCGTGGGATCGAGAACTCAATATTCATTCTTTATTACTTGTGTCATCGGTATACTTGCCGAGTTTTTTTATATGTGTGATTTATCGCATCAAGAATTCAACAAGTTTCTCATAAAAGAGAACTACTCTACCCTAAATGACATACACATATTAAACACGAATATGGTCATCTAAAGGATGAAAAGAATAAAAATAGCTTTATCCTAATGAAGCCTACACCAATCTCACCTGAGTAGAATAGCAACGCAACCTCCGAACTCATTAAGGGTTCCTGACTCTCATTGAAGAAACCGAGATATCTCTTTTGGATGCTTGGGCATGAGAAAGACTTCAAAAATTTCAGTGATGACTTTTAAGGTTGTTAAGGGTCCCTATTTATAGTGAAAACCTTGGTCCCAAGGATGTCATACCCAATGGTCGGATTCTGCTGGGCAAACAAGACGTAAATATCAGCCAAAGACATGTAGAAGAAGTCACAAATATCAACCATAAAAATTCATAAGCACTTCTTTTATAAGAACATAACATGTGTCAAGAAGTCAACACGGTCCATGTTCTTTAGTCAGTTGAATTTGAATTTAAAATCTTTGAGTTGAATAAAGAAGGGTAAATAGGGTCGGTTTTGGCATGGACTTGACATGTGTTTGGTGTGAGCTGATACCTCTTTGCTGAACGATTTTGGATCCTATTTTTTATTTACTTAGACAAGCTGCTCCATTATTCCAAATTTGATGTCCGACGAATAAATATAGAGAAATTCTCAGTAGTTTTTCATCTCGGACAAAAAAGAAAAAAATAAACTATAAAATTATGTTTGCAAGGATAAAAACCTCAAAAAATGACCTACATGATATGTGTGCAACATGCATATGTATGCTCACATCAAACTTTCCCAAGCTTAAACATTTGCTTCTTCTGAAGTAAAAAATTAAGACAAAGCTCATGAATTTATAAAAGATTAATCATGGCTTCCATCTCATCAATCAATACTTTTATGCTACTATTTTTTTACATGCACATTGCCAAATTATCTCTCCTTGTTCGAAAAAATCTAAGCTTCAAGAGGTTCTGAAACTCAAACATATTTAAACTTTTTTTATGCAGCCCTATCAAAGAGAAGAAATATAGTAAATTATATAATAGTATTAATGTTGAAAACACAAAAGATCAAAGAGCTAACAATATTTCTTTGACATACTAACAATATCACTTTTTTTTATGAATTCTAGTCTCCAAGTAGGGTTGCATAAGGAGGTTTGTGTAGTGGGCTTTCAACTAATGACTCCCAAACCATATAATATTAGAGAAATAGGTGTTGAAACACTTTTTGAGTTTACTTGTCTAAACATTCCTAGGTTATGAATTGGAGATGTTGAACTAAGTAGTGATTAAATACTCATGTACTTCTTCATATCTCACAAGGTGGTTCATGTAGCTATCTTCAAGTCGGTGTATTCCAAACTAATTGGCCTTAGGTCGCTAGGTAAGAATCTCCTATCGAATTTAATTATCTAAACACAACAAGGTTTCAAATAATACATTTGTACCTCATCAACAACTTTGTTCAAATTTCTTTTTCTATATTATTTTCGATTTTTTTTTTTGCTTTACTTGTTTGGTCGAATATAAATGAGCTCAAAGAATACTTAATGTGTTCAATAAAAATGCAACAATAATCATAACCAAAGAAAAGAAAGATAAAAGGAAGCTAGACAAGAAAGTATAGTAATAAGTTTCATAATTCTAGTTAGCAACTTTCATCAAATCAATAACCAATACTAAGCCGATACTCGATAAAAACAATAACAACTGAATTTCATAGATTGAAAAGGCATCTCAAGTTAGTACCAAAAGTTAGAAGTTAAAGATAGGAGATAATTTTACAAAAAAGTTAAAAATATTCAGTTACAATGGATTTTTTTTTATATTCAACCCAATACATAAAGCAAATATGCATAACAAGGAGAAACAAAAATGACGCATCAAATGAATACCCTCCCTAGCATGAGTGTTTAGCAAATATACATAACAAGGATAAACTACAAAAAAGAAATAAAAATGATGCATCAAATGAATACCCTCCCAAGCGTCAATCAAACATTGTCCCAAGTGCTGACTAGCTCTAAGAAAGTTGTACAATGTAGACGAATAAAAATAGACACAATAAAGAATAGAACAAAGGAAAAAGAGACAATCAAGTACTCCTACTGTGGTAGACATGGCAATGGCAGTCCAAATCCATAGTGGCACTACGTCAAATTATACTCATGGTGGACTCGATCATATGCTCAATCCTCTTCAGTCGGCTATGATCGTCATGAGTCGCTCTCTCAATCTGATCCAAGTGGCTTATAGTGGCCTAATGGTAGTCTACCTGATCTAGTGACAGAGCCTCCAAGGTAGCTTATATATCAATGAAATAAAAAGAATCAAAAGAATAATATGTATCAACATTAGAGCATGGGGTGTCTCATGAGCCATTGGATGGGGTTGCTGAGAGTGGGAAGGCCCCTCATCAAGAGTCTATGTATAGAGCTGAAGCTCCTAATCCTCATCCTTAACAATTGATATCCGTGGTTGAAAGTAGAGCCAAATTGCATGATCAAAGATGAAGATACATGCCGAGTTGGAGGAGGTTATCTTCTACTATCTTGTTTGTACGACCTTAAAAGATAAAGTGAGGTATTGCCAAACAATAGTGTCCAACTTCATATCAATGTTCTTATAGTGATTTATCAAAGAAAAATCTTTCTTCATGAGGACTCCGATATAAAGTTTAAAATTGAAGCCAACGGGATTGAGAAGTCCATTGATGACTATGATGCGCTGCTTCTTCTTGGTGAACTAATGTAGAGTAAATGTGAGGAAAGCATCAACGTTTCCTTGCTTCCCTTCCACCATTGTCCAAAGGAGGAATAAATTTGTGATGTTGACAATTCCATCACTATCCCCTCGGCCATTGATTGTACTAGACAATATCCTATGCACATATAAAAAAACTTGGTTCTGAATCTCGTAGTTTTTGTATGCGCATGTTGTAGTGCAAACTCTATTGTTAGCTTTTCCAAATTAGGATGATCGTCAAAACCCTCCAACTTCAGTAACCCATAGATGGCATTGAGCTCCTTAAGAGGCAAAAGAAGCGCCTTGTTGTATTGCCGAAAGGTACATAAGGGTGCACACGAGTCATGCCGTCCAAGTCGGCTACATCTTAGGAGCTTAGAAACTTCTACGTGATCTTCTCATAAGTATCCTAACTCCTCATCATGAAATCAGCCATGCTGATACAACCACACAGGTGCAACACCTTATCATAAATGCCTCTTAAGCACATAGACACATTTGGTGGCGACCATATTCAACTTGTAAATCTTCCAATAATTCTTGTCCTACTCACCATCTCTAAACTTTAAATAAATAGGCCATGAAATAGTGGATGTATTTGGTATTAATTCGGGCATCCTCCTCTATAATAGCTCTAGTGCAACGATGTGGCAGCATGATGAAAGATAGGTCGACGAAGAAGCTGAGCGAATATGGGCAACATTGGTGAAAACATGGGCCACATTTAAGTGTAGCTATTATGAAAGGAAAGATGCTTCCATGGACTACATCACATAGCCGATGAAGAGATTATTCCAGTGTCGATAATGATGAGCAGGATGGCCAGTTTTAGGATGAACATGGAACTTGTTGCAAACTGTAGATGAAGAACAACACTAGAGAAGACGATTATGGACGCTGAAAAATATGAATAAAGTCACATCAAAAGAATGCAAGCCATAGTCTGGTCTATTTAATCTCATTAGAGAAGGTAATGCATGCTGCCCCAAGATGGCATTGTAGTGCAGCTGACGTTCGTTGGTGATGTTGGTGGAGAGAAGCTTTGCTAGTGCTTGTTGGAGGATATGCTTCTATTCACTGATGAACCGATGCTTATTGGTGATGCTTGTCGCTTTTTGGATTGACAACACAAGTGGAGACAGAGAAGAATGGTGGTTTTGGGATAGATAATTCTTTTATAAAGATTACAATCATGTGGCATTATGGTTGATGAATTTCTTCTCATCAGTATTCGAGGTAGAAGGCACAAGCACTGAAACAATTCGTTTGTAGGAATAAGAAACAATGGGAAATTGAAATTTCATCCCGCATCCTTAAATTTTTGCAAGAATGTAATTTGCATGTGGAGCAAGGCCGACATTATGTCCGACAAAGTTCATTTTACGATGAATGTTGGACTTTTTCAATATCTACAAAAGCAAAGTAAAATTCCTCAAATATCATGCTATCTAAGCACTGAAAACATGGTCCATTTCCAGTGGGCTATGGATTATGTTGTGTGGTAGAATCCAAAACCTAAAAGCAAACTAAAAGAAAAAGAAAAGTGACATAATAAAAGAAAAAAGTGAAAACTAACTAGAGAGAAGGGTTTGGGCAATATAGTTCTAGGTTATAGTCATTATCCTGACTTGTCCTTGCATAAGCTAAGGCTTGGAGAGCATGATAAAAAAAACTTCTTGATGATGGACACCACTTCGATAGTGTTTCATATGATGCTCAATAACCTTGAATGCTTGTGAACTATCTAGAGTTCATAATTCATCAACTCCAAAAGGAGATGAGTTGAATACTACATATAGTCGTATCCACCTAGACCTCACTTTATCAGATAATAGCATATTCCTACTATCATGAAGAAGTACTTTTGACCAAGATGGAAGTCCTTCGAATTTGCTGCCAATTTTGCATGCATTCTTTATATATCTTGCTATTTTCATATGCACTATTTTTTAAACCATTGAGTTTGTTCCACTTGATTAGTATTTTTTTCTAGAGTCACCAGGGTGAAATTAAAAAAAGTGGCCCAAATAGGCCTTGTCTTCCAACTTGTCAAAAAGATGAAAGACTTGACATAAACTAAGTTTATAAGGAGACATACGAATGAGTGTTTTGAAATCAATCCGGTAGTCCTGAGGTGCATAATTTAGTCTCATGGACTAGTCTTTCCTTGATGAATTCACAATTTTTCCAAGAACTTCAACATATCCACATGACTGAGCATGATGAGGATATTCAATTTATGGGTGACTCCAAACTTACCTAGAAGGCCAGCAAAAGGTCTATTACAAATTTGTTCTAAGTGTGCTAAATCAAGTGAAATTTTTCTCTTAAGAAACTTGACAACTACCTTAACATCATGTATGGGTGTGGCAATGTCCTCAAACCACTTAGACTCATAGTCAATGGCTACAATAATATACTTGTTTTTCACTGACTTAGGAAAATGCCCCATAAAGTTAATGTGCCATACATCAAAGATCACATGTTTTGTAATGACATTTCATCGTATTTAAAAGTATTATTGATCCATTGACATTGGTCACAATACTTATAGAATGTTTGGGTGTCTTTGTAGATGGTTGACCAGTAGAATCCACTCTCTTGTATTTTCCTCATAGTCTGATTCGGCCCAAAGTGAACTCGGGCTCTCTAGTGGAAATGTGTGAGGATGCTTTAAATTCGCTCTTACGTAAACACAACATGATAATCTGATCTCACATACCTTAAACATGTATGGGTCTTCCTAGAGGTAATGCTTGACATCAAAGAAAAACTTTCTCTCTTATTGAGTAGTCACCCATTGGAATCCATTTTTATACAAGAAAATTAGCAAAATTTGTAAACCTGGGTGAGTTGGCCATCAAGTTTTCCTCATCCAAAATGTTGTTGGATAAAGTCCTATCATCACTCTTCCAAGACTTCCTTGTGCTCATTAGGTGCTAACTCTAGGCTCGAGAGATGATCAACAATGGCCCTTTTTTTTTTATTCTCCACCTCCACATCAAACTCTTGTAGTAAATTATCCATCTTTGCAATCATAGCTTTGCCTCATTTTTCATCATTGTCTAATAGATGCATGATCTATATAAACAACAACCTTCAAATAGATAAAATAAGAGTGAAAGTTTTTGAAGGCATAAATCATAGCTAAGAACTCCTTAGTGGTGGCATAATTGGTCTTAGCCGATGTGAGAGTTCGTCTTGCTTAATATGATGATTTTTTTTTGTCTCGCTTATATCCCAATACAACAGTAATGGATCCGTCACTAGCCTCGCACATTAGCTCACATGGGAAGGGCCAGTCAAGTATAACAACAACTAGTGCAAAAATTAGTTTCTCCTTTAAAGTAATAAATGCAGATAAATAGTTAGCTTCAAAGAGAAACTTCATGACATTGGAGAGTAGGTTAGTTAATGACTTAGCAATGTTGGAGAAGACCTTGATAAATCTTCGATAATTCAACATTCCCTATGAAAGTACATACCATCTTCAGAGATGTTGGTGGAGGTAGAATGGCGATGACATCGATTTTAGCTTTATCCACCTCAGCCACTTTCTAGAGATTTTGTGGCTAAAAACAATACCCTCCCTCACCTTAAAGTGACATTTCTCTCAGTTCAAAATTAGATTTGTCTCTTTAAAATGCTGCAAAACAAATGTTAAGTTGTCTCAACAGTTGTTAAAAGAACTGCAAAGTATAGTGAAATTGTCCATAAAAATCTCCATCATCTTCTCATTCATGTATACAAAAATGGACATCATATAGTGCTCATAAGTAGTAGGAGTTTTGTAGAGGCCAAACAGACATCCTATAAGCGAAAGTGTTTTACATATAGGTGAATGTCATCTTATTCTGTTCTTCAGGTTCCACGATGATCTAGTTGTACCACTGAATATCAATCTAGGAAGAAATAAAAATTGACCTAAAACAAGAAAAATAATGATTAGCGAGAAAGTGGGCTTTTAGTTGTCTGCAATAAAGATCTTATGCATGCAAATTAAAGGTGAAATCGTTTTGATGTTACTACAAGAAAAATAATGATTAGCGACAAATTTATTTGCTCGCTAAATATGTTTACGAGTAATTAGCGAGAAATTATTGAGGAAAACTTTGCTCGCTAGAATATACTAGTATTTAGCGAGCAAATATTTTCCTTGCTAATTACTTATGGTTTACTCACAATTTTAATCATAGTATTGTTGTTGAATTTTTTTATTATTATTAAGGGAAAAATAATTTGTCGGACATTTCATTACTAAGTCCTCACTAAGTGTTCGCTAATTGCTTCAAATTACCTATAATTTACTCACCTATTTCTTCATAAAAGCTAGAAACTTTATCTTAAGTTACCTATTGACTTCTCAGAAAATTCCTTCCAAAATGCTCACAAATGCTCGTAAAATTGCTCACAAATGCCTTGCAATGTTGCTCGCAAATTCCTTAGACGCAACACTCACATGGGTGCTGCAGTGGCTCTGAAGATGCAGCAGCTGCTGCGAAAACTTAGGGACAACCGGTGAGAGGGAAGAAGAAGAGAAGAAAATTAAGGGAGAGGAGAGGAAAATGTGCTACAGAGGTAGGAAGAAGTCTGATCCAAGAGGTCGGAGAGGTTTGATTTGGCAGCCCGAAGAAAGCGACAATGATGATTGAGGCGGTGGCAGCATTTGGTCGAGCAACAGAATGAAATAAAATCAGGGTCGATCGTACTAAAGGATTTAGCAAGCAATTTTTTTCTTTCAATGATGCAAAAATTCATTACAAGAAAAATGTATGTAAGTAAGTGCACTAATCATTCAAGTAATCATTCAAGGATTTTTTTTGCTACAATAGATAATGCTCAAACACTTCAAAAATGAAAATTTAATTTTGTCCTGGGAACTTTCACGGCCCATGACAAAATTGTCACGACCATGACCGAGTATCATCGTAACATCAAGACATGTGAAATTGGATTCATGGCCATGACTAGAAGGTGGTCACCTATCTTCAAATACCTCACAACCCGTGACTCAGATGTCATGATCGTTACCGTGTATAAAATTCAATCTACGTTCGGATGTCATGACCCATTAGTTGTTCGTCACAGAGATGCCTGTATGTATGTCTTCATCATCGATTCTCTCATGGCCGTGATCATGCTTTCATGGCCCATGACGAATAATGTTGTTCTTTGTCGTGGCCGCACTTACAACCATGAATCTATTTCACGCCCTATGAAATTGCTCTGCATGGGTGTGACTCATGCGTATCACGAACGATCATTCCATCGCCATTTTCATGACCATGAAACTCCTTTTCATCGGCCGTGAAAAATCTTGAAATTGCGCTGCTTGTGGTCACAGATGTGAAATATCCGTCATGGCTGTGAAATTCAATTTTTTTCATTATTTTGCCTCTGATTTCACTCCAGATTATCGTGGTCTTCCTTCATCACACTACCAAGTTCCTTAAACATAAAAAATACACGACATTATGCAGACTCTGGCACTGTAAGCTAAGATGAAGTGAAATGATAGAAAAAATAATGCATGAAATGATGAAATTAACAAAAATTAGATTTAAAATGATATAAAAAGTATGAATAAATTAACAAGCATCAAACTCCCCCAAGCTTAATGTCATGCTTGTCCCCAAGCTTAATGGCGGCCAGAGAAGATGAAGAAGGAAGTGCACGGGTCAAGTCAGTCGAACGTAGGTGCAGCGGGCGACCAATGGATCTTGACAATCTTGAATGTCAGGAGTGGACGTCCGAGATGTTGTAGTGGAAACAACGGATGTCCAGAGCAGTTAAAGATGGAGGAAGTGCACAGGCCAGGTCAGTCGATCGAGGATCCCGAGGAATCTTCAATGCCAGGAGTGGACGTCCAGGATGCTTAAGTGAAGTCAACGGACGACCAGTGCAGTTGAAGATCAAGAACGGCACGGTGTCAAAGCGGTCGGCCACAGGTGGTGGCAGACGACCA
>LTAE01001557.1:32679-49019 GCA_001647135.1 Pontederia paniculata | reverse complement strand
GGAGAGAGAGAGAGAGAGAGAGAGAGAGAGAGAGAGAGAGTTTTGGTCACAGCATCTCATGCATTGGTTCATGTCATCTCTGAGTCCGACTCTTTAACATTTTAACTATTAGTTTAAAGCTCTACCTTAATGGTAGTTTTATGTACTATTTAGTACGACATGATGGTGAATCGGCCGACCTCACATGAGATTGCAGGCGTTTGGGTTCTCGTCGCTGAACATGCTGTACGACTGCAGGTGCGGCAAGGGCGCGCCGCCGTTTGCCGCCGTGCCGTAGTAGAACTCCGCCTGAGGAGGGTAAGGATGGTATACGAAGGACTGCGACGCCGGGGGCACCGCCGGCAGGTGGTAATCTTGGCTGACGCTGGGCTGCGCCACGTTGTAGCTCACCACGTACGACGGGTGCGGCGCGTAGAACGGGTATGGATATATGTAGGGCGCCGGAATCAGCAGAGGACCTTCGGCAGTCACGTCCATGGACCTGGTGGCGTCGGTGACCTCTCCGCCGCCGTTCTTCTTTGCCTTTTTTCCTTTCTTCTTGCTTCCTCCGCCGGCAGTGCCATTACTGCCGGCCGACTCGCCGGGGGCAGGAGCGTTGGCTTCACCCTCGGCAGCCTTTTCGGGTGGTTGACTGGAAGCCTCGACCATCTCATCATCAGACTTCGCCTGCTCCTTCACGTTCTTCTCGGCCTCCTCATCAGTTTTCGCGGGCTCTGCCGCTGCATCCGCAGGGGCCGCAGCGTCGTCTGTTGTCTTCTGCTCCGGAGCCGCGGCCGTGGCTGCAGTAACTTCTGTGGCGTTTCCCTGTTGCTGCTCGGGCTCGGACGGTGCCTTGGTCTCGTCCTTGGAGTCACTAACGCCACCGTCGGGCGTCTTCTTCTCCGGCGGCGGCAGGAGCTCGGCGTACTTGCGGGATTTAGCAAGCTTCCTGACCAGGACATCGCCGTCCACATTAGCCATGACAGTCACCTTGTTCTGCCGTGCATCAATGTCCACCTTATAAACCCCTGCACACATGCAACGTAACTCCATTTTTGTTACTTTGAAAATAAACCAAAAGGATGAGGAAGAAAGAGAGGTGCAAACGGTCACCATCAATTTTGTTAAGGATTCTGCGAATCTTCTTCTCGCATCCTTGGCAATGTATGGAAACCTTCAACACATAAACCTGAAAGCAAGAACAAAAAAAAACACAGGAGGAAAAGCTTCAACAGTTTGTATATTCACCATTTGGAATTGTGAGTGTAGAAAGGCTTGGCATGTACCACATAGTTGAGGACTCCTGAGGGTTCTTCTGCTGCCATGGCAATATCTTGGCTGTGACTAGGATTTAGAGAGAGAGAGAGAGAGAGATGGGTTTGGTAAAGAAGTAAAGACCTCTGCAGAGAAGGAAAAGGCAAAGGAAATGTTGAAGTGGCAAACTATATATATATATGGATGCATGAATGAGTGGAAGAGATGTGGGTTGAGCTCTATTAGGGGGTGGCATCTGATGATGAAGCCACTGGTGGTGCACACAGTTTCAGATAGAGACAGAAGGGAGCATTAGAAGGATTTTATGATTTAGTCACAAAAGTTATCATAAACAAAATATTTAAGACTATCACCATAAAGTACTTATGTTCAACCATCGAATAAAATGAAAGTAATCATTCAAAGTAAATTTGAAAATTTTATATATACCTTAAGAATGTGCTGTGGTATGTGGTCAGCATTATTTTTTTAAATCATAAAATTAGATTCATGTGTTGCTGAAAAGAATGGATCAGGGAGTCAATATAATTTTGTGTTCCCATGACAAAGAACACAGAATGATAGGACAAATGATCTTGGCTCTAGAATTCGAATTAAAATCCATCAGAACAATTGGAGGGTGATTTGAGGACTGTTCTTTTGGGACATGCATGTACTTAATTCCTCATTAAATTGGTGGAATTAATTGCTGCATTAACTCTTGCTCCTTAATGACATTATCTTCCAATATCTCTCATTTTATAGTCTATATTCAAATGAGCATCTTGATATGGAAGGTGCTTTATTAGGCTCATGTATTTTGTATCTCACTTGGTAACCCTCAAATATTATTGGTTGTCACTTTTTTTTTCCTAACAGCAATTTCTAAAGAAAACAAATTCGAATATACTTTCCTTCACTTTCCTAAATGCATGCATAGTACTACTACTAACGGTCGGTCAGTTAACGTTAAGGATAACGATAGAAAATCAAATCATAAATAATATGGAGCAGGAGCGTGTATCATATTTATACAGAAAGTAACGACACTTTCTATACAAAAAAATTATATAGAAAATATCGTTACTTTCTGTATAGGTGCGCTACATATTTATTTTTCCCTAATAATAATAAAACACTTTAAGACACGATTATATATAGTATTTTTTAAAAAGATAAATGTCATCCCACTTAGTTACTATTGGTTAACAATGATACTCCCTTAGAATATAGCAAAGCATTTATGAGTTTCTTAAATAACACTATTACAAAATTATTATATATTTTTTAACTTCAATATGAGAGCACGCTTTTTTCAACAACAAATTCTAAAGAAAACAAATTAAAATATACTTTCATTTTCACCTTACAAAATGCATGCATCATAACAATGGAACGATTGGTTGGGGTTGAAGATAAGAGCAAGAAATGCAGATGATAAATAATAAAACACTTTATGATATGAGTATATTATTTTGTAGAGAGATATTGGTCATTTCATTTACTTGAGATTAACAACACTACTACGTAGAGTACACCAAAGTTTTTTTTTTTTGAATTTCTTAGATAACTAGGCACTTTTTAACTTGGAAATAATATGTCATTTTGATCTAATCCCATTTATTAGAACACATGTATATAAAATCTTTGAAAATTTGCTTTCACAAATGGTACATTTGGTTCTTTTACTTAAATAATGTACTTAAATAAGTTACACCTCTTACAATATGAACATGATATAAACATAATTATGAATATAACTAATAATACGATTGACTATAATTTTATATAATTATACAATACAAAAGTTATAAATTATTTTGTATCCAACTTCGCAATTTCCTTTTCCTGTCAATAGTTTCTAAAGAAAGCAAATTAAAATCTAATTTCACTCACTTCACAAAATGTGCATCAGTGACACCAATATTTGGTTAGTGGCCGGGATAATGGGTAGGAAATCAAGATAATAAATAATAAAACACTTTAAGACATGATTATAATCTTTTCACTTAGTTCGATAGTCAAGTACAATACTCCATCGAATACATTGAAGTCTTTGTGAATTTCTTAAATATCAATATTAAGAAATTTACTAGGTATTTTTTTAACTTCAGATTGACTTATATGCGTCCTTTTGTTCTAATCCTATACATCAGAACACAAAGTCATTGGGTATGAAATGATTCAGGCGATGCTTATTTATTAATTAGTTTTTTTAACCAAAAAATGCACATTAATTAAGATGGATCTCTTACTCTACAAACATAAATATGAAAATAATTATGAATACAATTAATAATCCGATGAACTATTATTTTATATAATTATATAATACAAAAGTTATAAATATTTGTTATTATAATTTTTCAAATAGCAGGTGTTTATCACTCTTAGGTTTTAAATTCTCGTCAGGCGAGTACGTGAAAATTGACTCTGATACATTATGTAACACCTCTGATCTATTCAAGAATTGTTCGTTTTGTGCTCGTAACCCACACAAATTTAAAATGCATCTTCAATAATAAGAAGGATGACATCTTCATGATTTATCTACATGAGACTAATTTTTATTTTCTATCACTTGCAAATTTCATTCACTTTACACATGCATTCATGGTACTAACAATTTGTTAATATTATGGATAAGGGTAGAAAATGAATATAATAAATAATAAAGCGTTCTATGATATTTCCGGCTAGGTTACTTTTTTAGAGTGATATTCGTTTTCTTACTTAATTATTATAGTGTTAAAAAATAATACTCTCTCGTAGTCCGAAGAAACCTTTGTGAATTTATTAAAGCAATATTAAGATATTTACTAGATACCTTTTAGCTTAGAAACGAGTTATGTCCATTTGTTTTAATCATAGTCATTAGAACACTTTGTACATGAAACGTTTGGAGAGGAAATCTAGGCTTGGAAAGTTGCTTCACATACAGTGCATTTATCTTTTTATCCGAAGAACACATCTTAATTAACATGGACCTATATTGTAACATATTACAATATGAACATAATTATGTAGGAATATAAATAATAATAAATTTATATAACTATACGATAGGAAAATTATAAATTATCCAATAGTTAGCTGGATGCCAAGCATTGTAAATTTTTTCCTTAAATTTTAAAAATGTCATCGGCATTGCACTCCCTTTGACTAGATTAGTTAATTTGTTTGAAAGAGGATATCTTGGATAGTACCAACCAAAGTTATATTAAAGAAAGAATTCAAATAATATTGTTTTGTTAAAAAAGGAACAGAATGATGTTTTTGCTTGGTCATAAGAACGACATCTTTAATATATATTAGTTTGTATAAGACCACATATTTTTCATAATAAACTTGTCTTCATGGGTACGTACCAACATGTTAAGGTGAGGTCTATGATACTTTGGTCCCTTAAATCAATTGTTCAACGTACATCACAACACCTCTTGAATATATGACGTTATAAAAGATCGTTTAATTAAGTTTCATATCATATTTTATAAAGAAATAAAAAAAGAAAGATAAATCCTTAAATTTGAGGGGTCAAGAAATAAGATGAGACAAGAACATATACGATCATATGTGTACTCTGTTATAAGCTAAGAAGAAAATGTCAATGATACATATCCTAATTAACGCGTAGTTGGTAGCATTACTTTTTGCTTTTTCCATACTATGATATTGTAATAAATCCTAAGAATTGGTGAACAAATAAAAAGCTCCTAAATGTGATTTCATAATGTTAACCTCATAAAAAACAACTAAAAATATGTATAAGTGAAGTTTGAATACCATATATATTTTTAAAAGACAAAAGTTAAAGTGCATGCTCCTGTTAGAAGTTTATCATGGACGACCAATGTATACTTTTGAAAGAGTATCATAAATCAGCACAATCAGATTTATCTTTAAGAAAGTCAAATTATAATATCATCTGCTTAAATTTAATTGAAAAAAAGATCTTATAGTTTATAGTATATGTATTTATATAAGACCATGTATTTTTCACATCAATGAGCATATGTTTCGAGCACCATACTTAATGTTAGGTATAGAAAAGGTTTGGTTTCTTCAATTAGCTGATTAATTTACTAAACAACGCGTACTGATTGAGTAGGTGACTTATAAAAAGGTTGCATGCGAGTTGTAGTACACCAATAAAATACGTATATTTTCTTTAGAAAAACAGAAAAAAAAGTGGGGAAAATATGCTTGAAATTAATATCTACTTGTATATTTGTATGTAATATCATATAGTTGGCTCAATAATTTTTATAATCCTTGGCAAGTAAAAAATACTAAGCTCCGTTTGTTTAAATGAAAGTAATTAATGTATAAAAAAATAGAAAAGTTAATTCTTGAAAAGCGATTTATATTTTTAGGCTTAGTATATGACTTTTAAACATAATGAAAAAATGATTTAGAGAATGTCAAACATAAATATATGTGAGAGAAAAAATAAAATTTAATTTGTGAAAGCGTAATTCAGTTTCACAAAATTAACTCATCTTTTTTAGTCCACGTGAATGTGTTTTATTTGGGTTGACCAATTTGTGTTATACTATCAATCAACAGAAAATTAGAAAATATATATTTTCAAAAAAATATTTTCGTCAAAACAAACAGAACCTAAAAAACAACCTAATTATATCTAATTATTCACTTAATGTTAATATGGTTAAGTAAATTTATTAGTATCCTCGCTTTCATTATTTTCAGAAAATCAGTAACATTGTTCAATTTTTTTTTCCTATAATGATGGGACCCATTAATTATAGATTCCTTACACCCATTTTAATTCTACTATTTAGGATAAAATTTACCTCTTTGACCGGAGTACAGAGCCCTTGATCACTAATGCATGGTGCATTCATGAGTGATGAGTGTGGACACTTTACAATGTGGTAGTCCTTGTTGTGATCTCCAATTAATTTCTGACTCAGTCAGGCAGGTCCCATATCTATAATATTAGTGCTTGAAACTGCTGCAAAGCTTCTCTCTTACTAGTACTGAAAAATTAGTCCTCTCTCAAACTTTACAATCGACAACAAAAAAAAAGTTAGTCCACCTTTGGAGCAATGATATTGAAGGGGGTTGATTGCAAGGTACTAGTGAATAGTGATGGCAATCTTATGAACTGATGAAAAAAAACAATTGAAAACTAAAACCAGAAAGTTGGAACATTTATTCTAAGTCATTTTCATTATTTTATAAAAAAAAAACTGATCAGTTTTCTGTTTTTGGCAGTAAACACAATTCACTTTTTTATGTGAAAGAAAAGGAGAAAGTTGGGGTCACCAAATAATGCTGAAAACTTTTTTCAATGAAAAGGCTGCAACAACATGGTCTTATATGGATTGCCTCCAAGGTTGCCTACGCAAGTCTTTGTTTATAGGAATAAATGTTTCATTCTTTCTTATTCTGCAATGTAATCTAAGTTGTAGGACATGCTCATTTTAGAATTTTTTTAGAATTGAGACTTTCCATTTTAACGTTGGACTATTTTTTTTTGTTAACTGAAATATTTTTTTAGTTGACAAAAAAATGCATATAGTTTGAGAAAAAATGTCATCCTTTTTTTTATTTTAACACTACCTCTGGAACAATATGTATACAAAATAAATGCATGAATTTTGGGAATGTTTTATTACATAATAAGATATAGAAAAGTTAACATTTTTTTAAAAAAATCATAATTTATTTCCTAAATAGCGTATTTTTAACAAAACAACTAATGCACCCTTAATGGATCCCCTACCTACAACTAATCATATTTTTTACCATAGTTGGATCCATGACATGCTTAATTAATTTGAAATATCATTTTTTAGACCGGTATTGAATTCATTGATGGTTCCTGAATTAATTTCACATTGGTAAGTTAGATAGTAAACATTTACGACCGATAAATCAAAAGAAATATCGTACTTCAAATAAATGGATTAATCTTTCACGAATTTATTGTAATATAATTAATTAAATGATTTGTCATCACATCAAATCTGACCTCAATTATTGAGTTTAAAACTTAGAGGAGAAAAAACACTTCATATTTTAAAAAATGAATGTTGGAAAAAATAATCAGAAGTGAGATATAAATTACAGTTTTTTCAATAGATAAATTACATTTTTAGAAGCTATGCTAATTGTAACACCTGGATCCGCTAACTCGCAAGTCACAAACCCGGATCCAATAAGGGTGAGGAGTACTATAAATACCAGTATACCACCTAAGGGTGCCACAGATTTTATATTCTAAAATTCCGTGGCCGGTCCTAGGTAAGAGAGAATTCTCTCTCCTCCCCTTGTTCATATTTTTTCTTCCTCGGTTCTTATCTCATAAATTCTATGCAGCCCTAGAAGAAGAAGATCCTCCATCTCAGCAAGAGAAACGTCGAAGAGGACGCCCCCGAAACGTTAGGATAAACCCCGACGAACTCGAAAGTATGTTCCCTGGCGGATTCCTTGTACATAAGATGTTGTGATAGATCTTGCATGTTTGGATGATTTTTTTCCTAGCTTTTCCTAGAGATTTGTTTTATAATTGTGAGGCATTGAAAGAGGAGTTTTTTTCAATAAACAATTGTGATCGGATCTGAGAACCATCGAAAAACGGCCTCGAAATCCGACGAAAATGTCTGGCGGCCAAGGCTGGGGAAGACGACCCGACACGACCTGCATTGATCTGACGCGGATCGCGTCAAGTGGATCCGATCTGCGGCACCGCCGTGAGAATTTTAGAACACATGTCGACTAGACGCGTGGCGGCGAACCCCTAGAGACATGGGGTCACATGGACCGCGTCCCTCGTACGCGATTTGCATCCTTCACGCGTGGGCATGCCAGACGAACGTGGTGCGCGACAGACATACATGGACCGCGGCGGACAACGCGGTGCGCGCAAGACAATTACAAGTCACGATCTGGAACGAAGGCAGCACGGTGCGCGCCTGACGGCGCGGTGCGCGTCTGGGACGATGCACACGCATGATCGGGGCGGAACATACCTCGCAGGACATGTTCGACGGTGAGTGCCTGGCAAACGAAAGGCGGATGGACGCGGGGCGCGAGCATGACGCGATGGCTGAACAAATCCTAGGAACAGAGCGCGCATGCGAGATATGGCGGACGCGAGCGGCACACGACGTGTGCATGGATAACGCGACGTACGACGGTGCGAAGTGCAGGCGAAACGAACAAGATGGACACGACGACAGAAAATCCTAGACAGCACACGGACCATGTCATCCTGATGCAGCCCATGTTGACCCGATCTGACACGGGCCGTATTTTGACAATACGGCGCGTGTCCTAGACTTAGTAGATAGAACATTAAATCTTTGATTTAATACCTAAGGACCTTGTTGAGGTAAGGGTGCAAGATTAATAACACAAATAGGACGTCGACTATTGTTTAGGAGCCGCCAGAGTTAATTATGTAGCACGGGTAGCGAGGCTGCTACCTTATTCATGTTGTTCAGTCTGCTCCCGTTGTTCAACGAAAAGGATTCACGTGTATCCTCCTCTTTCAGGGCATTGACCGTGGTTAGTGCACCAACCACTAGCAGTCGGCGTACTTGGAAGACTCATGAGCGATTAATTAATTTATCCTAATATCACCTGAACACATTAATGTAATAAGATCCAAGATTATTAAAGAAATTCATATTAAAGTACTTACACTAATACAAGATTTCATGTATCTTGTTTATGTTCTGATGTTGTTCCAGGATATGTTGACCCTATCTATATTCTGATGTTGTTCGAGAACATGAGATATAATCCTGATATTGTTCCAAGATATTATCATTCTCTGATGTTGTTTCAGAATAGTTTTATTCCTGATGTTGTCCCAAGATAATGATAGTTTTACCTGATGTTGTTCCAGGTTAGATGGTAGGTATGAACCCTGATGTTATTTCAGGATAGTAGAACTATACATTTGTACTTAGCAGGCTTGAATTATATTGTTTGACCAATGATCATTATTATAGTAAACAAGCCTGATTTAATACCATATTGATTATTCATACTAATGAGTATCACTTATCTTATGTACTTGATGTCTTACATACTGAGCGTTTTATGCTCATGGGATATCATTTCTCCTGTGTTGAATCCCACAAGTAACTAGGCTGTGGTGGATTCCTGCTGCTGGTGATGTGCGCGAAAGTTAAGACTCGTGGTGGATACTATCTTCACATGTATGTGCCTTTGAGTCTCACTTATCATTAGGTCTCTCTATTTTTGGTTTATTGAGTTGTATGACTACCAGACAAGATATTGCACTCCTTGTTGTTGAGAGACATGTAGACTCTTTATCTATTTATTTTTCACATTTTTATCTATTGAACCATTTAGTCATCTCAGTCTTGTTTTATTTTTCATATTTATTCCGCAAAATTTTTATTTGGCTAGTCAAAAGATCAGAGCTTAAGTCAAATAGTAGTGTCCCCAGGTCCTAGGAGGTGTGAGTTCGGGAGAGTTACACTAATTGTTTGGATTAATTTTGTATCCGCTTTTGTAACTAATAAACTTTGTTATAGTTTTTAACATGAAAAGGATCACTTACTTTCTAGTTGATAATATGATTGATTTCTTTTTCATACAGATGATCTCACTTCTGTTGAATGCCTTTTAGAAACCATCTTGAAACATTATTGTAACACGCATGCTAATCATTAACCATTTGGCCATTTTATTTTCATGTAATTTTTAATTACTTTATTTTTAAAATTATTACATTAACTAATCAAGTTAAATATTAAAGATTAATGAAATAAAAAAGGTTAAAGATGTATTATTACAAGGCCCATTTTCGTTTCCATGTACACTATTCTTCTCTGGCCGTGCAATATATACAGCCCAATGGGGCCAATTACATCTCATTATTATCTATCTTAACTACTACTATTATTACTAAAACAAAAACGATAATAATAATAATAATAATAATAATAATAATAATAATAATAATAATAATAATAATAATAATAATAACAATAATAATTATAGGAAAAAATAAATGTGTCATATATAATTTTATTGACATCATGTCAAATATATTTTTAATCATCAAATTTTAAATCTATGATTATAATTTATTATCAAACTAGTTCATATAAAGAGTTGTACCATTCATATAGATTTGATTCATATATGAATAATTTTAATAAAAAATTACAACCGTATATCTAAAATTTGATAAATAAAAATATATTTTACACTATAACGATAAAATAATACTTGACACAGTCATTAAACTCATAGCAATTAGGGTTTTGAGTAACTCAGACGTCAATAATAATGTTCCGAAAGCGTAATATACATATGCAAATTTTGCTTTATATTGTATTATTATATATATTTGAGATGCATATTCCACTTGATTATATATTTTTAGTAAACAGTTAAAACTGTTTCACTAACTATGATGCCACATTCCATGTCATTTGTACTTAATTAATGTAATTTTTAAAAAGAAACAAAAGCTAAGTGATTAACTTTTATGATAGAAAAAAAGAAAGTATCCGTAATTAATAACCTTTAGGCGGATATTCCAGCGTAAAAAAGTAATAATATCGTTTTTTACGTTAAATCTTAGTTATATATTTTTTTCAAACATCTGATAATAAGATTTTCAGATTCTCTTTCCAAATGTTTGATATCAACAAATTATGTGACTCATAACAATATGGGTGGACCATAAACCGGTTCAATCGACTAATCTGATCTAATTTTCAAAATATTGTAATTTTCTTTTTGAATGTTTGATATCAACAAATTATGTGACCCTTCATGACAATGTGGGTGGTTGCCCACGAGCATCTGAAATGCTACAGAAAATAAAGAATACCAGAAGAATCATTGCTGAAAATTGGATATGTACTTCTCAATTAGATATTTTAATTAGAATGACACACTAATCACATCTTGATTGAATAAAATTATTATAATTAAGTTATAACTTAATATTTTTTATTTATTTAATTATTTGATGAATGTATCAATTTAAAATTAAATAATTATAAAGTGGTCATCCCTTTGATATTATATTAAATAACATATTCATTAATTTTTGTAACATCGTCATGAAGTCAAGAGGAAGAAATCATCGATTTTGTCTTCCTATTTCACTTATCGTGAGATTTATTTATTCAAAAGTTCTGGCATTATATTTTGATTAAATTAAGTTTACTGTCTTGATCACGATACATTTTAATTTTGAAATTCATTTCAATAATTAATTGAATTTTCTGTACATTTGTTTGACTCTTTCATATATAATATCTAACAATGTATATAATATCTAACAATGATTGCCAAGTATATATTCCTCCGAAAAAGGAATTCCTAATCAAGTAGCCTTCTCTTTTCCAAAACCATTTATGCATACATATACTAGCCAACCAAGGCTACTATGTACACGCCTAAATGCCTAATTAAGTTGATTGTTTGTAAAACCTTATCTTTTCAAAATAAGGATGTTGTCTAAATTTGTGCACATGTTGCAATGGGAAAAGCCTATCATCTTTTTTTCTTTCAATATGGAACCTTGCAACCCATGCGTTAACCCCTTCCAGTTATGCCACGCATGCATGAGGAATAATGTACAGGAAGAGTATCATTAGGATTTGTCTACCATTCTCCTCTTGGTTGATGACTTGATGCTCAAATATCAGCAGCTCTTTTGTTGCTAGCACACATCAAGTTGCCTAATCAAGAATTCATTTCTTTATTATGTTCGCGTGTGGAGAATAAATTCTCAAAGATAGATGAATACGGTATTTAACTTAATTTCTTTTGTGTGCAAACAATAACATAAAAAAATTGAATGGATCAATTATCATATGCAAGAGGAAGAAATAGTTTAAAAAAAGTTACAGATAATGCCGGAAATTAGGGCTGAAAATAATCCAGGTCGTTCGTGAAGGGCTCGTGGCATGACCTATTTTGAGCATTGTTCGACTCGTCTTTTTAGATAAATAAACCAGACTCAAAATTAAGATTTGACCTTTTTTATTTAAAGAGACTTGACTCGTGTATATTAGGCTTAGCTTGTTAGCTTATAAGGTCAATTTATATAATTAATATATATTATAAAGCTTAAAAAATATTTAGTATATGAGTCAAAATTATCAATAATTTTGATTCAAAAAAATTAAGTGTGATGTCAAAAGAGGTACAATAAGTCACTTTTATTCGAAATTATTATTAATTTTAGTGCGTTAGATATGTACAATACTAAAGTGCACAATATTTTTTTATATTATAAATAAAATTTATTATATATATATAGATATGTTAACTAATAAATATGACTTAATAAGCTATTAAGTTATGTCAGACTTCTCAAATTCAATAAACAAATCAGGCCAAACTTAATTTGTAAGTCTATTATAAGCCTTTGACCTAGCTCGTTTACTAAATATTTTAAATAGGCGTGACATATTTAAGCATTGGTCTAGCTCCGCTCGATTCGTGTCTACCCCTACTGGAGATAGTGCTGGAGTATGCGACTGAAATGCCCGTCATGCATTGTTCATGCCTTCGTGGTTCAGCCATCGTAATACTCGGCTTTAGCGAGACAAGCAAAAAATAAAAAATGGACCGTGTTCAACTCGGACATAACTCATATTGTACATAAAAGATGAAGTCCAAGTTTTAATTAATCATGAGTCCGAATTCAATTTCATTTTAATATATATGAAATTATAATATTCTTTATATAACTTTTTAGGCCACGAAAGTTTTTCAAGAATTATTATTTTTCTTCCTACAACCATCATAGGTTTCTCTTCTTTCTCTTTTCCTCTTTCTCTCGATCTCAAAGGACATCAACAAAAGGACAAAAATGATGAGCCACAATGCAAGCAAAGGAGAAGATGATTAAGAGATAAATAGGAGGAAACCAAGGGACATAAAGTCGGTCATAGATCGGTGAACAAGATATGTTCATATGCAGATCTCTCATAGATAAAAATTTTCTTATATAATGTTTATGCTAGTGTTCTTGATTTGATCTATTTAATATGATCATTCATCGTATCAAATGTTAAATTAGTTTTTATGGATTTCATTGTAGTTTGAATATGATTTTCATAAGATTTTCTATATGAGAATATAGGTTTTGATCGTTCAACGAAGGTGTTATTCGCCCACGTCGAAAAGAATGTGACCTTCATCTAATTCAACGCGACTCGCATGGAGTACCATTGATTTTGCAACATTAGGGCTAGCATGACCGCGTCACAAAGACACACGATCCACGTTAAGGCCTTGTTCCATTGTTTAATAGAACTAATGTTAGGACATGTCTTATAGTGTCCAAGACATGATCTTGTAACCCAAGACATGACCTGCATCTCATGGTTTCACACCTGATCATATGTTAGAGTAAGATCCACATCAATCAATACGTCGAGACATTGTGCCATAGATTATTTTAAGTTATTATATTCAATTGGATTATATTATGGCATGATCCACATTGAAAGGATGAATCTGTGATGCGACCTATGAACATGCCCTGTCTTTATATAAAGCAATGTTTATATTCTATCAATGCATGTACGTACACGACCGGTTTTAAACTCTAGCACGATCCACATTAACTACTTGGATTCAAGAATGTATGCCAAGATAAGTTATGACATTGAACACGACATGTGTTCAGATCAGACACAACCCATGTCACCGAGGTTGTTTCCCATTGTATTGCAACTCTAACCAATTATTTGTCCTTAGATGTTATGTTATGACAATAATTAATATGTGAAAAAGATAATGGTTCAACCCTATTCACTAAATAAAATTTGAGGTCGTCATGTATTTCGTTGTTTTAAATTATTGATGAATTATTGTAGTGTTAGGATCAAATATATAACTATAGTACAACTATTTGATTCCTATTGTACAACATGCTCCCTCCTGTGCAACAAATAAGATTATCAAGTATCATACCCCCTTTGTAAGCTTGTGTCATGGTTTGTGCACCATAATTGACCTTTGTATTGAAGATCCTTTAAAAAGCTCATAAACCATTTAAAAAATAATTGAAAGTCACATCAAAGTCACTAGTAAGATAAGTAAAAGATAATAACATTAATCACATGGAACTAAAGTATCATATTGAATCATTGCATTGAATGAGACCATTAAATCAGAACAATGCATAAAAAGAAAACATTGCGTTGTAAGAAAGATAAAGTCTTGCAATATTTTGCTTGTAAAATAAGGAGATGTATTGTATAGTAAGATAATTATCATTGATAATATTGGCATTGAATTTAATCTTTACTAATTGCTTTTATGAAAAGTAAAGATTATTATTATTATTGACCTTGGATTTTTTTTGTAGCTTAGTCTCACTGCATAAAGATAATGTCATGGTGAATTTTGGATTATTTTTTCATCGTTTGACCTTATAATATTTAGATGATATTCTTGACATTATATTGATTCATCATTGTATTATTTTTTATATGTTATGATTCATCCTATTGAGACTCAATTGCCATATTTATATGATTATTATGCTTTACATAATGAATGTTATGGCTTATGAGATAATTATCTTCACTATATTAGATTTCACATGTAGTTAATCTATAAAGGTATGATGGTGAGTGACCTTTACGATGACTGATGCTTGTAATGAATATAATTTGCACACTGATTTAATTTTCTCTTATATTTTAAATGTTATTGATTTGTAATGCTCATGACATAGTATGATTCCGGACAACATAGATTGAACTAAGACTTCTACATTTTTATGATAATATTTTATATTATTTTATTAATTAAATTGTCAAACTATAATCAAAATAATATATACATGTAATAATATTTTGGAAACAATCTTAGTATGCTTTCTAGGATGTTATAGTCATCCACCATATGACTGCCCATGTGAAGAGATATGGGTATATACTATTCTTTGGAAAGAAGTAAAAGGTCACTAGCTTTTGCACGAATTGCAAGGGAAGATGATTCTAATATAGTTTGTAAGTTTTTTTTTGGCAGCGAAATTAAATCCTATGACATAGTTTTCCACTACGAAGATAATCAAAATCTCTACCAATCGTTGGTGAAAAAGTTTGCTGACTTTAATCTTCACTTCCACCGAGATGCTCAATGGATCTCCCTTTTATTATATATTTATTATATTTTCTTCAAGCATAAATATACAAAATAATAGAAAGAAGAGGAAAAAACAAAGACAGTTATACAATTAGTCGTCCATTCTTTGTGAAACTGTATGTTGTACTGGAAATGAATAATGGTGTGCAATTGTCACATGCCAAGAGGCTGATATCATGCCCACTTCACGTGTCCTCCCTCCTCTCTCTGTCCCCTGCCCTCTAAATCTTTCCATGCATCCTTCAACCCTACACGCCCCCACATCACTTCATTGTTTCAGTGGGTCATCATGATTATGTTTACACAGGTTATTAAGGACAGCTGCGTTGGATTTTTGAGAAAAGATTCTAGTCCTTTCCATGCATCGGATCTTTGATTTTCAGAATTCGATTACATATATCGATTTCAATTCATTTCTCTTGAGTAATTCGACCGATATGTCTTCTATAATTATTTGCATTCGAGATTAATATTATCTTTCTCATTGCTTAACTCACTATATTAGAGTCAGTTCTAATAATTGTTTGATAAAAAGTGTGTGGCTTTTGGCTCTCTTCTTTTGTTAGTTAGTCTTAGGCACGCAATGTCTTCCCTCATATTCCACATGTAAAATATAATCAATTATGACTGCATTTGACTAATTAGGTCATTTCATTTGAAAAATGAATTAGGTTGATATTTTTTCTTTAATAATGAGACATAGATCAGGATTAAGCCAAGTTGAAGCCAATTAACAGCAGATAGGATACCATAAATTAACTTGAACGGTCATTGCCTGCATATATATGTGTATTTTTGTGTGTTAGGAAGGCATTTAATCCAATCGTTACCTATATATTTTGAGATGTTCCCAATCATTTATTAAGAAACTACATAACAATCCTTCATATAATTCTCTCATTTAGTAATATTTTGTTATATCCAAAGAATTTTTTTTGTCTGGATATGTATATATATATATATATATA
>LTAE01001557.1:0-32161 GCA_001647135.1 Pontederia paniculata | reverse complement strand
AGATATATATATATATATATAATAAAAGAGTTTAATGCACTTATTAAACACTTGATGCTTAGTAGGAATGTTAAATATATCTTAATCATCTAATGCATAATAAATGATGGATGATTTAAAAAAAATTTGAGCATAATTTTTTATCAATTTGATGATCCATTATTGATTATACATTGAATGATTAAGATATGTTCAACATCTTTACTAAACCTCAATTGCTTAGTAGTGCATTAAACCCATAAGAAAAATGACAAGAATGCTAGTAATAAGATTATATTCTAGATAACTAATAAATATATTAAAGGGAAGTTAGGGTTGTAGGGTAAACAGCTTCGAGCTCCGGTGGTGGAAAAATGAGAAAAAATAATTAGCTTCTGGGCCATTTTCCATACCGGAAAAATACATTACTGCATGCCATGCATGATCATACGGTATGACACAGTTCGTCAGGCATCGACGACCCTGAAGCAGTGGCGGTTCTTGACGACGATGTCGTACATGTGGACGGACCTGAACCTGCCAAAGTCCCTGGGGACAGAGATGAGGTCCAGGGACTCTTGCCGGTGGAACTGGAGGAGCTCCGGGTGGTCTTCCCGGTACCTCTCCCACCCTAGTCCGGCGAGCTTGCCCTCCAGCGACCTGTATGAGGTGACCACCTCGTTGGTCGGGATGTAAAGCAGCACCTTCCGCCGCAGGGACGCCCCGGTCGTCGACGACGACGACGAGCCGCGGTGGTCGTTGACGCTCTCCACCAGTCGGACCACGCCGTTCTTGAACACCCAAACTCCAGACATGACCGTCGACGTAGCGTAGCAGATAGATCGAGCAGGGATCGATATATATTAATTTGTGCAGAAGACGAGGTCTCAATCGATCTATATATATAGCAAGTGATCATGTACAGGAAATCTTTGGATGAGGAGGCGATGTGGTAGACGACAAGTGACTACGTCCGGGGTCCGGATCCAATATGATTGGACGACACGGCTTGTAGCAGGAATATGATCTGGGAATAAATGCGCACGGCAGAGAGCATCTCATGAGATATATGTTAAAGAAAATAAAAGATTTAGATCCATGGATTCCATGGGAATTATGTCAATACTGTTAAGCTATAGAGTCGTATGGTATGTCGTTTTTGGGTCATGGATGACGATTATATTGTTTGACAGAGAGAGAGAGAGAGAGAGAGAGAGAGAGAGAGAGAGAGAGTTAACTGTACTCTTATTATTATTCTGTATCAATTCATGGAATTTGAACAGCTTAATTGTCCATGTGGTCAAAAGTCTCGAAGGATACACATGCAGTCTATTTTACAGGTTCTCAGTGGGGAATATAACAAAAGTTGCATTGTTTGCTCAATTGGAAAAAAGAAGACATAAGTTTGCCTATCGAGAAAGTTATCGTAACATGTACATAATAAAAAGTAAAATAAAATGTCAATATATCTTTTTTGGGAAATCCAATTTTGTTCCGTATGGAAATGCAGATGAAGGCTTCAATGCATCAATTATTCACGAACTGTTAAATGATGATTAAAAGAACGAGTTTGTTTGTTTTTTAACTCCTTTCGAGTTGGAATTAAGATGCTATGTAATAGCAAGCGAAGCATACGTGAGCGTAGGTATAGTTAAAAAATGACTTTTTATCCTTTAAATTAGTGTGGTCTTTATATGGGAAGTGTAATATGCATCTTTTTTTTGTTGCAGAAGAGCGACACATACCTCAACTCTTGAATGAAGCTGACTTTATTTTAAATTTTATTATGTAACTTCTATATTTTACCTTCCTTTTCGTTTGTAATCTAGAAAAACAAAAAACATAAATGCGGCATGGTAAAAAGAAAGAAAAAGAATTGTGCTTTAGCATGCTCTTTTGATTAGAAAAGTTATATTTTTATTTAGAATTTAATAAAAATATTATCTACTTAAATAAATAATATTATATTATTATTCATTTTAATCGTAAAATATTAAATTTATGATGAATAAAAAAATTAAAAAATTTAACATTTTATGATTAAAAGAATAAATAATATAATCTTAAATACTTAAATATATACTATTTTTTAAATAGATAATATCTTTATTTTTTTTCTATTATTCATAATTACTCTCATCATATGTCGTGTGCCTCATCAAATTTTGATGTGTATTATTAAATTTAATTAATAAAAACTACATATACTTTCATACGTATACTGTTCGCCGACACGTCTCAATCAAAAATTGCATCGTGAAAGTGGCTGTACATTCCCGACAAGTGGACAAAAGCTACAAACAATTATATACTCTAGGCCAAAATAAATATGTCTTATATGCTAACTAATTGTACATCTTGCAGACTTGCCTAATGTTATAACGTATCGTACACTACATGCTCTAAATTTTATTCTCAAGTTTAATAAGTTTTTTTTTTTCAACGTTAACTCCTTCCAGAAAACTACGGTTGCGTTTAGAAAGTGATCTTTCAACAGGTTTCCAAAAATATTTATCGTAATAAGTTGTGTCTTGAAAGAAAAAAAAATACTAATTTTCATATTTAAATTTAGATAGTAATATTTTTACAACCCAAAATAAACATTAATAATTTTCTCTTCAACTTTGCATGGAGATCGTTTGATCTACTGATTTCTCTCGATCGAAGTTTCTATGATACCAAACACAAATAAATAAATAAATTTCAGAAATATTTTCCCCGAAATAGACATAGCCCATGGTTGTTGAACTACTAAAGTTGAAGCCGATGATGGTGTCCAAACCACACAGCCGTAGGAATTAAATTTAAATTAAATCCTATTTACCCTAACCACTAGTGTTTAAAAGATGGTCTGAATTCAATTAAAGCTGGTTAGCTTTTTCTATTGCAAAAAAAAAGAAACAGCAGGAAAACCGAACTCGAATCTCTAAAACTTTTACGCATCATTCAAACATTCTCAAAACTTTCGGCCCTGAACAACTCACAAATAATTACCTAACAACCTGCCAAATGCACAGACAAAGAACTCCGTCACCAAAATAAGATTAATCAAATACTAATATCCCATTATGCTAAAAGTTTGGAACATCGATGGGCAAACAAAAAGAAACAATCAACGATTGATATCACACACAAAAGCTAAGAACAGCTATAAGTGTTGCGAGCATTTTTGCGAAGAATAGTATGAAGAACCACTTAAATCCTCCCCCGTATCTATACCACTTAACATCAGAAAAAAAGTGTTTTAGAATACTATTATGTAGAAGATACGTGAATATACACAGCCTTGTCAAATTTGTATTCACAAGACCATCCCTTATCTGCAAACCAGGGACTTTAATATTTACAAATTCTTCGAAAAGATGAAAAGGTTGAAACAATGATATGTTTGAAGAGTAAAAGAAGCCAGACGGCAGATGGCAAATATTAACTTGCTATGTCTCATCTGGCTTCAGGAAATTGTGACATTCCAACTGCGACATTTCTCCACCTGCTGGGTCGAATTGGCAACGATAGAAACTGCAAATACAGAACAATATGACGCCGATGAAAGATCATGAGGAAGTCTTTGAGAAAATTGATGTGGAAAAAATTATCAGCATACCTTCCATCCATTCCCAAAACGACGACAGTGTTTTTCTGATGCCCAAATGCCACAATGTATTGTGAGCCCTCGTGCAAGCGAAACTGGGCCATTGACCATTCTGAGTTGAAATATTTTGGCAGGACCCCTTAAATGGAAGAAAACAAAGAGTGGGTTTAGATGTCATGAAAATTTTGCCGCTTTTGATTGAGGTACCGCGACAAGAACACTTCAGTCTAGCTTATCAAACCTAAATAGTTCACTTAGTAGTGGTTTCTGATTTCATTTTGTGCAAAATTAAATATTTAAATATTTTGGCAGGACCCCTTAAATGGAAGAAAACAAAGAGTGGGTTTAGATGTCATGAAAATTTTGCCGCTTTTGATTGAGGTACCGCGACAAGAACACTTCAGTCTAGCTTATCAAACCTAAATAGTTCACTTAGTAGTGGTTTCTGATTTCATTTTGTGCAAAATTAAATATTTAAATATTTTGGCAGGACCCCTTAAATGGAAGAAAACAAAGAGTGGGTTTAGATGTCATGAAAATTTTGCCGCTTTTGATTGAGGTACCGCGACAAGAACACTTCAGTCTAGCTTATCAAACCTAAATAGTTCACTTAGTAGTGGTTTCTGATTTCATTTTGTGCAAAATTAAATATTTAAATATTGCAAATGAAGCATCTTTCATGCAATGAGCAAAAAGCCAAGAAAAATCATCCTCCGGTAAACCACCTCAGCGGCTAAGCTAAATCAGACTGATACTATTCAACATGGTTAAAAAATCAACCCATCACGGCACTGGTGCCAGTCACTATTCAAGCATACTTAACAGCATATCCGAAGCTCTAGTGGTCACAAGTAAGCTGCTCTATAAATTCTGGATTCTCAATGGCATCACAAAATAAAACAGTGGAGCAAGCAGTTGGTCTTTTGGAAGGAAAATGAACGTTAGACATAAGAAACATAAGAGAGAAGAGACCGGGTTAATCAGAAATAATACACAAACAAGCAACTCATTAACAAACGAGAAAATTTTCTCGTCAATCTAGAAAGGATGCAAGAGGGCTTTTGTATAATATTATTACAAAATAGAGATGTGTAGCAAAAGTAAGGACTCCCCCTCAAAACAAAAAAAAAGTAGGACAAAAACATGAGAAAGTTGCAACCAGAGAGTGCAACCTACGGTGCTCATACCACATGTCCACTATAGTTTACTGGATACACAAGTCATTCTCAATATCTTATTCTTGAGGGGAGTCATATTCTCATCATTATTTTTTTTAAAGGGATATTCTCAACATTATGCAACGAGCATACTGTGCCAGAAGAACCCTCACTAACCAAAGCCTTAGTACCGTAAAGGGAAAAAAGTATGTGTATTAGTAGTTAGCTTTTTTTTTTTTTTTGCTTCTCCACTTATGAGTAGTTACATTTTTTTTTGCATCTCCGTTTAGTAGTTACCAGTGGAAAATAAGAATTCTTTAGGCCAACAAGAATTATTTTGCCTCTCCACTTATGAGAAGTAACAAGCAGAATAGCAGAATCAGCTTATACGACTACATTTACCCCCACTCATGAAATCAAAGAAAGCACACCTAATGTACCCTAAAAATAGCATAATAAAGACAGCATTCAAGTTGCTCAGTGATTTTCCCTTTACTCATAAATGAACATGAAAAATTATAACTTTGATAGTGTATAGAGATTCAACTTCTCTCAAATGGAAAGGTTAAAAGAGAATATATGAAGAGGACAATAGGATTCTCGTGATAATAAGAGGCTAGATCATATATGATTAGAGATGACATGATAGAAAACCAAGTAATAATAAAACTTAGTGCTACCTTAAACATCTAGTAACTTTGGTGTACTTACTAACTCATGTAGCAATGACCACTCAATTGATTTAGAAATTTACTCCTCATGTTTGCCATGTGCTTTTATCTAGTCAATATATGTTTCACATCAAAAGGATACACATGAATTTATAGTCCAACTGGATTGAGAAGTGGGGGTCACAGGCTCAGAGCCAGGTTTTCAACTGGGTTCTCGGGTGTTTTCAAATGCATGGACTGCACCATTAGATAACGTTACCGATAATACACCTTAAAATCTTATTCACAAGTTCCAGAAAATTCTACATTAGACAATGACAGTAATCACACATTTTTCTGTAATAAGATACCACAAAATACGATGCAAGAAAACATGCCAAAGAAATGAAAGTACAGCTACCAGATTTTAACATGCCACTAAAGTCATAATATGCCAAGTTGCTAAGTGCTAGAATATCTCTTGTTTAACATGAATTGAATTGGAATGCAAATCAGTGGAGCTTACCTCTAATGAGAGAAAGATGTGAATTTGGCGTATTTGGATCTGGCGTTGGGCGAGGTCTATCATTCACAGTCATCCCAACATTAACTTTGAGGCTGAAGACATGAACTGTTCCCTTGTCACTAGAAGCTGCCAAATATTGCATATTGGCAGAGAAAGCTAAACTATATATTTCTGCTCTGTCTGCACCTCTTCTTACCTGTGTCATTAAAAGCAGAAACAAATAAAGAATAGGAACGTTTACAGAAGATAAGTTTGCAAAATTATTAGAAGAAAGTCATCAGCTCCTAATCCAGACCATCCACTAGCAGCACATCAGATATAAAAAAAACTAAACAAAATCTTCCATTTTTTTAGAGAACTTTTCAGATATTGTGACAACCAAATGCCATAACATTTTGTACTTGTGCAAAACCAGTTCTGCCATTTATCGAAATTATTTACAAAATGAGCAATTAAATGGAGACTGTCTGCAGATATTGCCCCTCCAATTTATATTCAGTCTCAATAAGACAACCGTATATCCCTCTCAAAAAAAAAATAAGACAACCGTATATGTAATCTCATACCATGAAACACCTTAATGCAAGTTTTTGCCCTGAAGGATGAAAGAGTGAGTCTGAATGACTGTATACTATATCTAAAAGGGATAACTAGTGACTTCACTAGTCATCCACGTATATTATATCAAAGAAGGATTACAAGTGTATAAGATAATGCCTAAAGGTAGTGTTTATAAGGCTATAGTATGGTAACACAAAAGACAAGTGTAGGTCATGTGTGCCTTCCAATCAAAACATTTCGTAGTAGTCACAAGCCGCTTTATCCACTAGAAAAATTAGCATCAGTTCATGAAAAAGCTTAGATAAATCATAAATTGCATTTCTAGTTATCAGCAGTTAGAAAAAAACAAGTGGTGCACAAAATGCAGAGACTGCCATTACATTAAAATGATGATCTTTCTTTTGCTTTTATTTCAGAGAAACGAAGTCACTGAACCTGCTAACAAACTACCAGTATCTGCGTAGATAGCTCATAATCCAAACATCAGCTAGATGATTTCACAAGCAATATCTGAGGATTTATTATTCTTGAGTAACATTAATGGACAATCGAACTGTACTCTTTGTACTTGAACCGTCCCCCAACTTTAGTACATATCCATATTGTCCACCAATTTATATTTCTTCCTCCCAACCATCTTCATAACTTGTTAATTCAAGTTTATACTTTTTTTTATAATGTGGACATCCACATCAATTGTTTTTAGAAATCCCAAATAAAAAGACAAAATAAAGGGATATGTAAAACCTGACTCTTGAAATTATTGCAACTTCGCTCTTAATTTAATAAGTTTTATTATTATTTTTAGTTTAAAGAATTTTTAGCTTAATAATGTGGAGAAGAACGTAAAATAGATGTGGACAAATAAACCTATAAGCCTGGTATAGTATATAAGCAAAATTGTTAAAGAGAGAAAATCATAAGTTGGGGGGGACCATATGTGAAATTTACTTTCTTTCTAGGTGGGATGCAGTAGGGTGGGGTGGGGGAGGTTGGGGTGCGGCTTTTCAATACTTTATTTCCATTTAAAAACATGTTAACAGTCATGTATATCTCGAACTAGGGAACTGAGAGAATAAATTTGCTGCCGATTACGCTTCTGCAGAACTTTTGGAAGGTGCCTACATTCTTTTCCACAGAAACAGAGACGGCACAACTGCTTTTAGGTTTTTAGCAGCACCACAAGAATGGCTTGACTGGTCTTCTCAAGCATCAATCCATCAATCTGGAAAAGCCAGCTTCTTTCTTTAGGCGCAAAAATTAATTATGATCTGAGATGTATTGGTCCATCTACAATTTTCCACCCATTCCTTTATCATATCCACATATGAAAGTTCAAGCATTATTGGATAAAGAAGTACTCTAATCAAGCTTCACTTCACGAGTAAAGAATGGCCTCATAGAAAGTGGGTTCCATCAAACACTTGAGATAGATGACCTTATTGTCACCAGATTGGTGGAATTTCCAGTCCCTCGTTGGCTCAATCCAGTAAAACAAATTTACACATAGATCATTGGGAAGAGAAGACCGAATGGATAATGGTTTAAGATTTTAAACATGTCCCATGGCATCTTGTTCCAAGATGTTTTCTTGTGCAACAAATCATCATTGGTGCATGGCGTACTACATATGATAACCAACTCCTGACTTACACAAACATGAAAACCAAAGGGTTACAAAGCTTAAATTTCTTATCTAACCATTCATGTCAAGAGAAGTCCACTATACATAATTGAATTTTTCGTACGGAAGTTCATTAACAACCTAAATCATTCATGCCAAGGGAAGTCCAATATTCAACCAGATGGCTCTCTGCCAAGACTATCCATGGCTGTTCACGATAGCTAATGAAAAATCAGCTAGTTTATCGGAGGTGTGGGTCAGGGCTGCTGGGCGCCAAACTTCTACTTGATATCAGATCAACACTTCGAGGAGCTGATATATGAATCTAACTGGGACATACAAGGTGAACAACTCCATGATGGATGGATGGATGGACTTGGAGTCATGGTGTTTTCAGTGTGAAACAAGCCTATGATCTGCTGAGGGAGCTGCACCAGACCGAAAACGAAAATCTGGTGGCGGACTGAGAGCTTATTTTTTTGAGAGAGGACTGAGAGCTTATTTGGCAGACTATGATGCCATTAAAAATCAAGATCTTTCCATGGCTCCTCAGAAGAGGGGGACTGATGACGAGGCAGTACCGAGTGAGATTGTTTCCAGGGGAGAACTGGCGGTGGTGGATACAAGCCATTTTTTCTTTGGCTGTACCTCCAAGGGCGTCTCAGCTGCGTCAGTGTTGGGGATGTGAGGAGGAATTTTGGACGTCATTTTGGAGAGGTGGTTCATCCACGACAATCATCACATATAGATTCAGGAGGGAGATGGCTTCTATCTTCGGGACTCTTTGGGTGATCTAGCTGCAGCAAAACCAAGTGGTTTTTCAGGGTGGTCAATGTTGTGTCGAAAATATTCAGGCGCATGCCCGTTTGATGTCTAGAGAATGGTTCACAACTGGATGATTTTTTTTGTTTTTTCTTTCTTTATTAAAACGTCTGCATCTCTGTGACTAAATGATATTTTGTTGGTACATCAATGGAATCCTGGATGATTATCATACTGGTTAATCATCTTTTCTTTCCTAAAAAAAAATAAATAAAAGAACCAAAAAAAAACCATTACTAGCTCTTTGGGCTCTAGGACTGCCTCCACCCAAACTATTAGAACAGCCAAAAAATGACTAACCCAAAGAAAGAAAATATTTCATTTCTACCTTTACATAAAATCACAGGCATCTCTGTAATCAGGAAGTCTCTCATATTGTCGTGTTCTCATTTTACAGAATAGTGTTTTGTGGGACTAAAATCAAAATTCAAAATACTTTTTGCTCAATTAGTTTCCAAGGTGGTGTTAAGTTGGATATCATTATTCAAGAGGAAAGATTTATTATTCGATTAGTTTTATTATTCTTAGTGTTATTCAAGAACAAAAAAGTATTGTGTTTGGATGAAAAGTGAATAAGGTAAAAAAATATTAAGAAAATGAAAGATGATTGAAAAAAAAAGTGGAATGATATTATTCTTGATAATGATAAGAATAGATATTCCTTTGTAATGATTGGGAAAATAGTGGTTTTGTTGTTTATTAGGTAGTTTATGAAAAAAGAAATGTATTCCTATTCTACTTCATATTTGGCATTATCCTTAAATATTCTTTTTTTTTTGAGTAAATATCCTTAAATATTCTAATTGTTCTTTATTTTATTCATGAACCAAACACCCCCTAAATATCAACCTTCTTAAAATACCCTACTAATGAAGTGTCTCCCATTGCTTTTGCCGTAAATGTATCTCAACTTCATTATATAGATCACAGGATACCAAAGTTAGCAGTATTTCTCTGTATTCGTCAATAGGCAGATCCCATCATGTACCTCAAAGTGAAGACAGATGCTGATAATCGGAGAGTTGTAATTTCCTGTGCCAAATAACAGAACTTAATTCGCACAACCAAACCCTTTCATGTTATGTGTTTTTTGCTAATTTTTTTGGTAAACCTTTGGAACACAGTTTATTTTGGTTACTAAAAGATTCCCATCTTGATTATGACTCCCTAATTTAAGATGAACAATCAAACCCTTTCGTGTTAAGCGTTTTTGCTGTTTTCTTTTTTGGCCCACAGAACAATCTATATTGTTCGGGGACGGTTTGCTTTTGTTACTAAAATTTCACATATTGTTTATCACTTCGTAATTTGGATGCTGCGCAGGAGTTATTTCTAATATTTTCTTCCCAAACAAAATCCTATAAACTATACCAGAAATCTCAAAAGACCACTAAAATATAACTCGCAGAAAAAAGAAGCTTATCAGAGGCGAAATTCGTACTTCTTGGAGAAGTGTCCCATCGACCGTGCTGAACACCCTGATGAGAGTGCCCTTTGAGCTCGCCGTTGCAATCAACCGCGCATCCTGTGACAACGCGAAGCAAGCGATCCTGGAATCGTGCGCCATAATAAACTTCGTTCGCCTCGTGCCATAATGCTCCACCCTGACCTGCCCCTTCTGTCCGCCAGGGCAGACGAGCACAAGCGAACCCTGCTGCTGAGATACGGCGCACAAACCCTTGGGGTTCGGCACCGTCTCGATCTGATGCACCAGCTTCAGGTCCGCAAAATTGTACACGAAAATCTTGTGATCGAGCACGACGATGATGCGGTCCCGGCGGAGTCGGACGGCGCGGACCTCCGACCGGAACGACAACTCCCCGATGCAGCGGCTCTGGTGGTCGTCCCAGATCATGACCTTCGTGGGCGGATACTGCGGCTGCGCCCCGCCGCCCACCAGCGCGAGGATGTTGCAGCGAAACAGCATCTCGACGACGCCGATCCCCCCGCTGTCGAAGTCGCGCCGGAAGATCTCGCGGAAAGGGTCGCAGTTATAGATGCGGAACCCACGGTCGGTCCCCACCGCGAAGCAGCCGTAATCCTGATTGAAGGAAAGATGGAGCAGCGACGGAGAACCCAATACCTCCGATGAGGGAACCGGCGGAGCGACCACCACAGGCGACGGCGACGAGGACGGCAGGTTCCTCGGGGGCGGCTGAGAGAGGGGCTGCTCCTCCGCCATCGGCGATGCAGGAGCGAAGTCAACGTCGGAGGCGGAGGTCTGTTCGACGGAGGAATCGCTACCGTCAGCGGCGGCGGACGCGAAGCCGGAGACCTCCGCCGGGGAGGGCGAGAATTCGTGGTCGTCGAGGGGAGGAGGATCGCCGGAATTGGGGCTGGGGTTCGGGAACGGCGTGACGGAGAGCGTGGCCATGGTGGGGATAGAGGAAGAGGAGGCGACCGGCGGAGAGGGGCAGAGATGGGAAAGTTTTAGGAGACGCGAGGGGTAAAATCGACCATCGGAAGAAAAATCTCGAAGGACGAAGGAAAGGCCGGCGAAGGGGCCGAGGAATTATAGCGTTGTCGTGAGTCGGTTGGAAAAGGAGGGCACGGATCATGTATTTAATTACGGCTACGCCCAACGGGTTCGGATAAAGCTGCCGTGCGCGCCGGGAGGGTAATCTGGGGATTAAACTTTTTATGGTTATTAAAATAGAAGGGGAAAAAAAGAATTTGCAAAGTATTTATAATATTTTGGATCGCAGACGGTTTCTTGTGTTTATTAATTTGTTTGCATTTTGGTCGTCTTTTAATATAAAAACCGTTGTAAAACGATAATGCAAGTTGATCTATTTTAGATTTCAACGCAATTTTCGGAATTAAAAAAAATCAAAATCATTCCTACTCTGGGGACTAAAATAAAAAAAAAAGGAAAATAGATTGCGAGGAATTCAGTTCTTCCCAAAAAGATAAATGAGTCCAAATTTTCAATTGGGGTCACTTTCTGAAAATTTATTTATTTTTTCGATTTTAATAAAAAAAATATTTAAGTTACTCACTACCCTACCAAAACATTTTTTGTTTCTTTTTCATTATTTTTCAATTTTTAAATTAACTACAAATCAGTATTTCGAAACTTTGTGGGTGAATGAATCATCACAGCTCTCTGCCTTTACTTATGCCACCAAAGAAAGGGCTCACGTGAGCTTATCACCAGCCTGACACTCCAACTCAAATGTTCTATTTCTCTCCCCAATTTAAAAAAAAAAGATTAAGATGTGAATTAGGCGTCATCTCGTTGGTTACCTTCACAACTGGCCTTCTCCATCACCGGAAGCACGTTAACAACAACAAAACAACAACGAAGAAAGGAAGAAAAGTATCAATACGTAGGAAATTAATGGGTGAATGGGGCGTCAAACAGGTATACCGTATACATACAGAGAGCATTTGATGTCCATATACAGACAGCACAGGAAAAAGGAAATAGAGGAGCAACAACAAAGATCATAAAAAGCATTACTCATCTTAATATCGGATATGAGGAGAAAAATAATAGAAATATTTCTTAGTTAAATAGATAATACCATATTACATATTTTATCAACCTTAAGAATTAGATATATGATAAATATAATATTTTTTTTAATTTTTTTCATTCATAATTAATTTAATATTTTAATATTAATAAGATAAATAATATGATGTTAAATAGGTAACATCTCAATTATTTCTCCGGACTCTTTTGGAAGTTATAAAAATCATTCATGGAAAAAAAGTTTTCATGTGCCGAGACTTTCCGAGTTGTGAAATCATTCAGTTTCCACAATAATAATGATCTAAATTATTATCTAACTTGTAAGATAAAACAATATATATTTGTGAGACTAATTCGATAGTTCAAAATTGCATTTAAGATTAGAGACGTCATGGATCATCAAAATTAATAAAGTAATCAAAATACCTTATGATTATAATATAACCAAGCCACTACTTAATTAATAGATTAATTAAAATGACATTATACAAAAGACGCTCTACATACCACTACTTAATTAATAAATTAATTAAAAGGACATTATACAAAAGTCGCTCTACGTATTTATTTTTTCTCGAAATTTAATTCGGCAAAGACGTAAGAGTTCAAATTGACCTTAAAGATTTAAATTCTAAAATTTTATATTACGAGAGCTATCAATAACTTTCGTGTAATTAAGTTCATAAGATGGATCGCTATAAAGAAAATATTTCTTAATCAAAATTTTGTCAAAGTTTAAACGAAGTACTTCTCAACTTTGTTCGTATTCGAACTCTCAAACTCTCAATTCTAACTTTTAAATCACATGATTTGGTGAGTCTAGAGTTTGAACTTGATTCAAAATCAGAATTTTTAAGCTCCATTTGATTGCAGGGCTTCTGTAGATATATTAATTTTAATAATCCATTTGTTAATCTCAGTATCTTAAATCAATAAGAATAAATGTAACGTAGGAAGAGAGAATAATATGCTCTTTGGTTTTATTTCTTGCACAAAAGAATATTGACTCCACCGTATAAAAAAAATGAGTGTTTGATTCAAATATCGTGAATAAGATCTTATTATTAATCTTATTCTCCAATCAAAAAGTGTCTTAATGAAGTTGATAAATATAACACCCCCAAAATTATATTTTGCCACCTGACAAAAATCTTGACTTCAAAGACGCTACTATCATACATCATTAACTTTCAATCACTTGGCCCATATCAAATAACAGTAACAATATAAACTAAAAAGTTATTTCCGCTAACACCCCTTGTAACTTGTTTCGCATCTAATCATAAACTATAAATTTACCAATTTTAGTCCCCAAACTTATTGTGATTTGCCAATTTAGTCCTTCCATTAGATTTCAACCAAAATTCTGTTAAGTTAATTTTTAATAATTATGAAATACCATTCTTATCCTTATTTCTTTAATACAATAAAAAAACTTTATAAAAATAAAAGTAAATAAAGTAAGGATAGAAATATTATTTAATAATATTTTTTAATTACTATGAAATGTTTTGATCAAGTTATTTTTTTTTCAATTTTAATATATTTTTTAGTATTTAAAATAAAAGAGTAAATTTGTCATTTTGTAATTAATAAAAAAATAAATTTAATAGAATTTTGGATGGAGTTAAACGGAAGGACTAGATTGGCAAATTTGAATAAGTTCGGGGACTAAAATTGGTAAATTTATAGTTTAAGATTATACGTGGAAAAAAGTTATAGTTTAGGGGATGTTAGCGGAAATAATCCTTAAAATATCATTTTTCAGTATAAAGACTATTAATCTGATACATAGTTCCACTACAAACTAGACATCAATGACCAAATCAAGTAAACTACTAAGGACTCAGAATAACATTTATCTCTATCAGATGACCAGCAGGACACAACCATGATCTTATGTCATGTGCAAAGCAGACCACCACGAGCTGCATCACCATCAGCACCATCGACACCTATCAAGTACCTATATTACCTGCATAATTGAATTCGCATGGTAGAATCCGTGAGTTGTGACACTCAGTATGTAAACATCATATAGAAAGAAATAATAATCAGGAGTGAGTAAGTGAGTAGATCAAACATTTCCTTTCTTAGAACATAAATAATGTGAGATAGTAAGACTTATCAGTGTCTTCCTCATTTCTTTTCAGTCTTTCTCTTTCAGTAACAGTAACAGGCATGTCAATTACACCTAGGGCTGAGCACAGACCGGGTCGACCCGGTTGACCTGAATTGGATCGATTTATAACCGGAGCAGATCCGGTTCTCCCATCTTGATAACCCGGTCGATTTCGGGTCAGTACCGAGTCCAAGTCTTGAAAACCCGACCCATGATCCGACCCGGTTAAGTAGTTAACTAATGGCATTTTTTTTAAATTTTGAGAAATATAATGATGTTGAAGAGAATGGTCGTCCGAAGGACTCAAGGTGGAGACAGTACAAAGGACGTCCGGAGTCTTGGTGAGAAGACGAGTGGGCGCCCAGGAGTTTGTCTGAACTGATGAAGGCTGAGGATCGGGCGACCACAAGATTGGCGGATGACCGATGAAGTGTTAGAGACTCAGAGGTCGTCCAGAGTCTCAGGAAGACAGAAGAACGGTCGACCAGGAAGTCTGACAGAAGAAGGAATGGGCGTCCGAGGAATCTAGCATGGAGTCAGTGGACGTCCAGAAAATGTCTGGAGAAGAAAGTGGACGTCCGAAGGGCATTCACTTTATTACTTTTTATACATTCAAATTTGTAAAACATCAACATAAGTTGCTAAACACGTTATGGGAAATAAAACTTTAGAATTTAAAACTTTTTATACTTTCATCTTATAATGTTATGGGCCTTATGGCATACTCAGGTATTGTCAAGCATCTCTGAAATTGCTGAATAACTCTAGTCGTGCTCCTGAAATTGAAATGTGGAAATCATTGTTGTCATCCTTAAAGGAGCGGCTATGCACTCATCACCAGGTATCTCTGATGATTCTATATCTGCTTGTAGGCAATATGTTTATATTGCTATATCTAGTTTATATTGCTATTCTTCACTATTGTTAACGATCTAAGCCCCCGTTAAACTTTTGTTACACGAGTTGCTTTGAATTTTTTCGTCATAGTTGGTGATAAGTCATTCTTTTGAATTCAAAATTGCATTGATGTTGTGGGTTTCTTCTAGTTTAATCAATTATAATCTATACATTAGTTAGATAAAGCCAAAACGATACTAATAAAATATTCTCGAATTTATTCCCGGTTTCCGGATCAAACCCGGTCCCAGTACCGGGTTCAATTTTTTCATTCCCGGTTAAAACCAGGTCGGATCCGGGTTGAGGTCGACCCAGACCCGAACCCGGGCATGCTCTGCCCTACTTACACCTACTTTCCTGGTGTACAATAATCAGGTCTAGTTCATTATACTTTTTAGTGCCATATTTTAGTTCAATCAGTAATGAGCAGTTATTAGTTCATGAAGATTTCAGTGATCCGATGCCAGGATGGCTAGCTAGGCCACGGAGTCAACCCTAGACTCATAAAGTAAACAGAAGGGCATAAAACCTTAACAGAAGGACACGAGGTCTTAACAGGAGGGGTGAACCCCTAAACAGGAGGGACAAATCTCTAAACAAGAGGGAATAAATCCCTAGTGTGTCGGGACCTTTCTCTTCATGAAGTTTATTTCAATCACAATCAATTACATATTTTATCTTCCAATTACCTACTAGACTAAGTTCATGTGATGGAATACTAACCCTACCTCAAACAAATTCATCCAAACAATAATACAGGATAACAATCATTCAGGACACGGACCGCGTCATGTGTGACACGGACCGTGTTGTTCTCAATTTAAACGTGTTCGAACAGGTGTTGGGACGACATCTTGTAAAACAGACAACACGGACCGTGTTTGAGGTAACACGTACCACTTTGTCCAGGGAGAGCACGGTCATGGTCAGAAAAGCGCACATCGTGTCCGATGTGGTGATGCGAGCATAAATATACATGTTGCACGCATCTATTTCATATCATTTTTAGGCATTTAGTATAGATTTGTTTATTATTTTAGTAATTTATTCATTACATTTTGTCTATGAGTCAGAAACTACTCAAATGTTGTCTATTGTATTGTGTGATTTTCAGGTAAAAGAAGCTCAAAACTGCGAAGAACTCGAAGTGAACAGCAAACAACCGAGGCTTAAAGGAAACCAATGCCGACTCGGGCTGTTTTGGTTCAAAACGGGCCGTGTCCGACTCCAATTATCAGATGCAAATCTGATTCTCAACTCGAATCGTATTATTCAACTCGGGTCGTTTTAGGTTGCCACGTCAGATCATTGCCACAACGGTATCCACGTCAAAACAGTTGGTTCATCCACTCAGAAGACGCCATGTGTCATCGATGACGTCAACACCGCCCGTGTTCGCAATCAATTGGGAATCAGACTCCACGTCAGCATAACTCGGGCCGTTTTGGTACAAAACGGGCCGTGTTCTCACCTTAAAAGGCGGTTCGGCCAAACGGACGACTCCCGATGATTACTTCACCTCTAAGTTATAAAGATGTAATCTTAACCGTTCGATTTAGGGTCTTCATGTCAACTTTTGCCTATAAATAAGACCCTATGTAACCCCGGAGAGGGATCCCTATTTTTTTGGAGTTTGAAGTTTCTNTATAAAGATGTAATCTTAACCGTTCGATTTAGGGTCTTCATGTCAACTTTTGCCTATAAATAAGACCCTATGTAACCCCGGAGAGGGATCCCTATTTTTTTGGAGTTTGAAGTTTCTGCCTGAAGCTCTAGTTGGAGAGGAGGAGACCTGAGGACGACGAAGTCCTAACGAATTTCTGGATAATTTGTTAGTAGTTTTTTTTCCTTTCTTAGTTTAGTTTATTAGTTAGAGAAGAATCTGTAAACCATGTTAGTATTTTGGATTATTATATGCTAAATGATTAGATGAACTTGAATCTGAATATTTTATTTTGTTTAATGAGTAATTTATTGATATTAATCGTGAGATATTGTTAATATTACCCTCTATGTTCGTATCTAGTTTTATTTCTAGAATTTTATACTCGAACTGTGTGTTTTCCGGCCGAAGGAAAAACAGGCCGTGTTGCAAAACATGGACCGTTTTCTGTCTGTTCGCCGCTTTCTCTTTGCGTATTTTCTTGAATATTTTAATCGTCGAAAAATGCGGTCGTGATCCTCTTCAGGACTCGGCCGTGTTCTTCTCCTCGTTTTCCGAGTCGTACGCCGCCGATTGATTATTTTATTTTTTTATCGGAACGCGGTCGTGATCCTTTTCAGGACTTGACCGTGTCTTTCCCTGAAGCCAACTCGGGCCGTGTTGATCACGCACCCAGTTCTACCATTTTTCCATTATTTTAATATTATTTATTCGTGACGAACGCGATCGTGATCCTCTTAAGGACTCAACTGTATTCTCTCTCATCGATTTAAGTGCTGCGTTTTTCACATCGCCGACGCGGTCCGTTTTGGCCAACGCGGGTCGTTTCCGGCGCCATATTTTCCGGGCGTTTTCCTGGATTTATTTGATCAGATTCAAGGACCTAGGTCTATCTGTTTCCAGAATTCCTAGGTTGTGGGTTGCTATTCACTCGAAAGAGGCCTAGCAATTTAGGATTTCATTTCATTGCATTTTAAAAGTAATTGATTTTGGGTCTAACGTTTTCACGTATTCCTAGCTTTAATTATTTTCGAAATAGTTAAGTCATCGGTTTCCGGAGTCTTATAATTTTAAATCAACCCTTCTGCCATCCAACATTTAGATGTTTATTGATTAATTCCAAAAGATAACAATGGCTAACAGACTTCTATCCCTAACCAACCTAATCTATTTTATATATTTATCTTTTNATTTTAAATCAACCCTTCTGCCATCCAACATTTAGATGTTTATTGATTAATTCCAAAAGATAACAATGGCTAACAGACTTCTATCCCTAACCAACCTAATCTATTTTATATATTTATCTTTTAAAGACTTAAATCTAATCTTTTATCTCTTACTTGTTCTATCTTATCTTTTTGTTTTATCTTTTCAAAACCAACTATTAAAATTTATCTTTTCAAGTTTTCAAATAAGATTTCAGATTTTTAATTCATTAGTCTCTGTGGGATCGACAACTCTTTTATTCACTCTTTATTACTTGAGCGATCGGTACACTTGCCGAGTATATTTTTACATGTGTGAATCTACGCATCACGTGGCCGTCATTTCAGAGGACGCAGACCGAATTCATAAGAACGCAGTCCATTTCAGGCTGACATGACGGTGTTCCCATCGAACGCGCCCCGTCTCCGACGTATCTCACGTCGAAACATGTAACGCGGATGTGTCATGGGGGAACACGGCCCGTGTCCGGTTATAGTTTAACAGATTTAACATTATTTAAATCACCGAATCAGGCCAAAAAAGTCTTTTAAAAAAATTCGATTAATTGATAATTAGTTAAGCGAAAATCTTCTTTTATAATCATGAACAATCAGTTTAAAACCTAAAAATTAATCCTTTTAATGATCCTAATTACATACCTTGATATTCGTTCCTTCTTATCTCTCGTCGTTCCGTGTGTTGTTTCCTCTCTACTCTGCACGTCGTCGTCCTTCGTCACCTCCTCTTGGCACGACTCCCGAGACCAAAAAGATTCTCTAAGAGAGAGAAAGAGAAGAGAGGAGAGGGGAGAAGAGGTTACCCGACGGTTGGTTAGGAAAAATGAGGGTTTCTGGACAATAAATTTCATATTAAGGGTTTATATAGGGATTAATTAGGGTTTAGAAGGTAGGTGGGATTTCTACGGCCAGCGGTTCAATGGACCCGACCCATTTTTACCAACACGGCTCGTGTTCGACAGGACACGGGCCGTTTTGAGTTGGGATATTACATTATAACCTCCTTAAAATTAGAGTCGTCCTCGAATCTATGACTAACATTTATCAATTTATTACACTTCTCATTAAAGAATAACCTCCTTAGAAATTATGTCATTTTATAAATCATAATATATTCTTGATAAGTTTTAGTGGGGTACCTAAGGAATCATAGACACGTGGTTCGGCGTTTGGCTCTTCTTCCGCCATTATGTTGTATACCCGACCTTGTGTCAATCTTGAGGGACCTCCTGCACCCCTAGGGTTTTGAGCAGCCAACCTTGGTTCTGGGCAATCCTTGATATAATGATCATGCTTTCCGCAACGCAGACACGCTCCAGTCTTGTGGCGACACTCTCCCATGTGGTACCGATGACAGTGTGGGCATGCTGCTCCGTCAACTAGTTGTGGCTTCTGTTGTCCTTCCCGAGGTTCGTAAGGTCTGGGGCGCTCTTCAAGACCGCGATCTCTTCCATCAGGAGCTTTGTTCTGCCTCCTATCATCCCATCTTGCCCTATCTCGATTCTGTGGGCGCGCTGCCTCTCTTTCCTTTTGTGTTTTTTTTCATTCCTCGTGCTCCCATTCTAACTCTACTACGAGTTCAGAGGCTTCCTGTAGGGTCTTGCAATTTTCACTCATGACCTTGGCTCTTTTTCCATGATGCAGTCCATTGATGAACCTCTTAAACATTGACCTTTCATTCTTGTCTAAGGTGCAGTACTTCTCAAGCCTTAGAAACTTGACCAGGTATTGTTCGATAGTTAGGTCTCCTTGCTTTAGTTGTAGAAACTCTTCTTGCATTCGGTCCTTCTGTTATTGTGGTAAGAAGCGGGCTTCAAAAGCTTCCTTGAAGTCCCCCAGGAGACATTGTCTGAGCTACAAACTTTGTGCTTTTGGTAGTCTTCCACCAATCCTTGGCACCGCCCATGAGACAGATGATAGCAAAGGTTATCTTTCGCTCCCTCGTACACTGTAGCTCTTCAAAAATCTCTTCCATCTTCTCCAGCCATTTTTCGACTTGCCCAAAATCTCCAGTTCCCTTAAATTCAGGGGTTGCTGCTTAAGAAACCTCTCAATGGTGTCTTTTGATTCCTCATGTTGATGTTCCCCATGGGCTGCTCTCATTAGGCTGTTCAGGAATTCATCTCGCTCTTAAACAATCTCCGGCGTGGGATTTGGCGTGACATGTTCAGGGTTTGGATTTTGATTATACATAACTGGTGGTGGATTCGATGCGTCGATTTCTAGGAGTTGGTTAGCACGTCTAACTGAACGTCGTGGAGGCATCCACATGTGAGGCAGTCATACAAGTTTTCATCAGTAAGAAAAACAACTATTTTTGAATTAACCCCTACCTGATGGTGTGATGATGGCTCGTGATGCTTGCACATGGACCCCTATCTATCTTAAGGACAACTAAGAAGTGCCCCTATTTAGACTTTGATACCATCTGTAACGCCCCCAAAATTAAATCTTGCCACCTGGCAAAAATATTGACTTCAGGGACGCTACCGTCATACGTCAGTGGCTTTCAATCACTTGGCCCATATCAGATAACAGTAACAATATAAACTAAAATATCATTTTTCAGTATAAAGACTATTAATCCAATACATAATTCCAATACAAACTAGACATTAATGACCAAATCAAGTAAATACTAAAGACTCAGAATAACATTTGTCTCTATCAGATGACCAGCAGGACACAACCAGGATCTTATGCCATGTGCAAAGCAACCACCACGAGCTGCATCACCATCAGCACCATCGACACCTATCAAGTACCTATATTGCCTGCATAATTGAATTCGCAGGGTAGAACCCGTGAATTGTGACACTCAGTATGTAAAAATCATATAGAAAGAAATAATAATCAGGAGTCAGTAAGTGAGTAGATCAAACATTTCCTTTCTTAAAACATAAATAATGTGAGATAGTAAGACTTATCAGTGACTTCCTCATTTCTTTTCAGTAACAGTAACAGGCATGTCAGTTACACCTACTTTCCTGGTGTACAATAATCAAGTCCAGTTCATTATACTTTTTAGTGTCATCTTTTAGTTCAATCAGTAATGAGCAGTTATNTTTCAGTAACAGTAACAGGCATGTCAGTTACACCTACTTTCCTGGTGTACAATAATCAAGTCCAGTTCATTATACTTTTTAGTGTCATCTTTTAGTTCAATCAGTAATGAGCAGTTATTAGTTTATGAAGATTTCAACGATCCGGCGCCAGGATGGCTAGCTAGGCCATGTAGTCAACCCTAGACTCATAAAGTAAACAGGAGGGCATAAAACCCTAACAGTAGGACACGAGGTCCTAACAGGAGGGGCGAACCCCTAAACAGGAGGGACAAGTCCCTAAACAAGAGGGACAAGTCCCTAAACAGGAGGGAATAAATCCCTAGTGCGTCAGGACCTTCCTCTTCATGAAGTTTATTTCAATCACAATCAATTACATATTTTATCTTCTAGTTACCTACTAGACTAAGTTCACGTGATGGAATACTAACCCTACCTCAAACAGATTCATTCAAACAATAATACAGGACAACAATCATTCAGGACACGGACCACGTCATGTGTGATACGGACAGTGTTGTTCTCAGTTTAAACGTGTTCGAACATGTGTTGGGACGACATCTTGTAAAACAGGCAACACAGACCGTGTTTGAGGTAACATGGACCGCTTTGTCCAGGGAGAGTGCGGTCGTGGTCGGAACAGCGCACATCGTGTCCAACGTGGCCGTCCTTCCAGAGGACGCAGACCGAGTTCATAAGAACGCAGTCCGTTTCAGGCTGACATGACGGTGTTCCCATCGAACGCGCCCATCTCTGACGTATCTCACGCTGGAACATGTAACGCGGTCGTGTCATGGGGGAACACAACCCGTGTCCGGTTATAGTTTAACATATTTAACATTATTTAAATCACTGAATCAGGCTGAAAAACTCTTTTAAAGAAATCCAATTAATTGATAATTAGTTCAGCGAAAATCTTCTTTTATAATCATTAACAAGCTATTTAAAACCGAAAAATTGATCCTCTTAATGATCCTAATTACATACCTTGAGATTTGTTCTATCTTATCTCTCTCTGTTTCGTGTGTTGTTTCCTTTCTCCTCTGCAGGTCGTCGTCCTTCGTCACCTCCTCCTGGCATGATTCCCCAGACCAGAAAGATTCTCTAAGAGAGAGAGAGAGAGAGAGAAAAGAGAAAAGAGAAAAGAGAGAAGAGAGGAGAGGGGAGAAGAGGTTACCTGACAGCTGGTTAAGAAAAATGAGGGTTTCTGGACAATGAATTTCGTATTAAGAGTTTATATCGGGATCAGTTAGGGTTTAGAAGGTAGGTGACTTTCCGTATAAGCCCAACACGGCCAGCGGTCCAATGGACCCGACCTGTTTTTACCAACACGGCCCGTGTCCGACAGTTGACGGTCCGTTTTGAGTTGGGATATTACAGTAAATTTGATGAAATTGGAAAACTCATGTTCAATTGCATATGAACTAAATGAGTTTAATTAACTTTGTATTTATATAGCTTCTGGGTATAATTGAAAGGAGAAAACATAAAATGAAGGAAATTCATGACAAAATTTATTTATGAAAATTTTAATGTATGAAATGCTATGAGTTCATCTTTTATAAATTGTTAATGAATTGAACTTGAAAAATGATATTTATAGAACTCCTAATGAGGATGATGAATCATGATTATTTTTTAGTTATGTTTATAAGTATAAAAGTATGATCTCTTTATAGATTATGGTAGTACATGGAATTATTTATTATTAGTTTCTTTTAGTGTACATTAATATTTTTTATGTTTTTTAACCTTGTACATAAATTCTACGAGTTTACATCTCCAATTTATGAAGTACAAAACGAGTTTACCTAAACTCTCTAGATTGAAGAGTTAACATCAAACTAAACCATTCTTAGAATCAATTCATTTTAATTAGGTTAATATATATATATATATATTATATATATGGCATGCCAAATGCATGATACACATGCTTTAGTGTAATGTGTGTCGTGTATAATAAATAATGATATTTATAGTAAAAAAATATAAATAGTAGGTATGGATATTTACTATAAGAATGTGCAACACATTTTTTTAAAGGGAGAAAAAGTGAAGAACAATGTACCATGGTCACATGCACTACAACTTAAAAGCATAGTGTGTTAGAACGCTAGGAAAACATTAGCACATTGTGTTATGTCTTTAAAAGGTAAAATAATTGTATAAATTGATTACATATAAAAAATCAAAATAAATTAAATTTGCTAATAATTTTTATTTGAAACTCAAAATAAAAAAACTAGAATAGTTTATTTCTATCCTCACATTCACTTTTTAAAATAAAAAGTAATAATTTATTTTATTTTAATAACTTGCACAATGTAAATAAAAAACTAATTTATAAGGATATTATTCCATTCTTAAAAAGTATCGTGTTACACTACTCATGATACACGTTCTCTGCATTGCATATGAAACACCTACAATACTAATGAGAGGATACAACATAATTTAAGACGTCATAAAAGCACAAAGTACAATAAAAGTGCCTTAACGGAAAATCAAATGCTACTTTTTGTGTAATGCCAGAGCCCGTGGAGGTAAAAAGAAACATAAAGAAAAGAGGGGAGATGAAAATGGACAGTCCATGTTTCATTCACCAGATGATGCCTTAACTTTATTTTGATTTGGAGACTAAGTTTAATTCTATTTAAAATTATTTGAATTTTTAGACACTCATATTCAAACCCTTAGGTAATAAAAATTAGGCCACTAAGATCTCATTATTTTTCTCCAACCTTAGAGAGCATCTTTCTCCCTCTCCTTTCTCTCATTTTCTCTTCTCAAGGTCATAAGACAAATAAAGTTTGTTTGTTGATCTCTTTTATCTTTTGGCATCACATCGAGAAGTGCATGTAGGAGAAATAATGAACGTGTATGAAGAATGGGAGAAGTCTTAATGCTATAGAGAGAAACGTGAAGAGGATTAAATATCATCAAAAAGGTCATGTAAGATGATCCTTGAGATTGGTACGAGATGGATGATTATCTCTCTACTTGTATTTTCTAAAATTTTAATACATGATATTAGATAACCGTGTTTTTTTGTTGTTCTATGCAAAGGTTATATGAGTTTTTCAAAGTTAGAGAATATAGGTTTAATGATGTATCCTTCTCATATCCCATGATTTTATGTAAAAGTTTGATTATTTTATGAAAACTCTAAAGTGATCTCAAATTCATGATTGCGAAAAGAAATCTTCATCCATCTCTTGTTAGACACGGACCATGTATACTTGGAGACGGGTTGCGTCAATCACTCGGAAAGAACCACCTAATAACATTGACACGGGCCGTGTCGCAACTTGACGTGGACCATGTCAGCCACATGTATCATAATCAAACTATAATGTAGGCCTTGTTCTACAAACTCATAGTCATAACACGGGACGTGTCACTCACATACTGATCATATTGGGGTTGAGTTGGATTTATGTTATAAATCCATTATTGATGATGTCTCGTCACCCGAACTGAACAGTATTCAAGAATAGAAAATCCTTGAAAGTTAAAGAGATAATCAACGAAATGGTCTGCATCAGAATATGAAATAGATTGTGTTGATCATCTAGAAAGCCATCACGAACCTTAGACACAGAGTGTGTTATCTTAAACACGAACAACGTCATAACTCCATTATGATAATAATAATGATTAGGGTCGAGTCTATCAAGCCCAAACCTTGCCAAATCATCTGGTGCAGAGGATGGGCACCTATAGAATGAACCTCGTCGGATCCCAAAATGGACCACACTCGGCGAAGAGAAGATGATAAACAACACCTAACGGAAATGAGCGTGTCACATCCTAAATATAGCATTTTCTAGATGATCAATTTTTTTGATGGATGATGCATGAAGGAAATGAAACGTGTCGCACCCTAACATGTATCACTTTCCAAAAGAGAATGTTTATATGATGACTTGTTATGTGATGTCATTTTATGCTGATGTGATGCCTCCTCAGGCTCTCCTCGATATATTGTACCAAGACTCTACTATTATCACCATTTAATTGAAAAAAAAGTGAAGATTTAAATATAATTAAAAGCCAAAAGAAAATATAAGGAAAAAAAAGCAAGATAAAAAATGAAAGTTGTGGATCTTCACGTGCATTAATTGTCAAAGAGAGAAAAAATGAAAGTTAAAGATAGGGACAGAGCGTGTAGCTAAAGGCTCCACAATGAAACCCCACGATGGTGTAGGCAAAACATTTAGTTATTGTTTCTAGTGTACAAGCCTCTCCACCCTATGCAACGAATTTGAGAATTCCATCGAAAGAAAATTTTGGTCCCGCAAAAAGAGGATCGTCTAATGATATGCGCTCATTGATGAAAATAAATGAAAGTATCATGATGAGCTCTTCACAAAATGAAAACATCAAAGATGAAAAAAGTTAAAAGATAACTTCTAAAAAAGAAGAAAGAAAATAAAAAAAGTAAAGATGAAAGAAAGAAAGATAAAGAAATAAAGATGAAAGCAAAGAAAATAAAATATATAACAATTGTTGTTTTAAGTCAAAAGAAAGATACAAAGTAAATAACGGAATACTAGAAGCAAAGAAATCCAATGTGATTGATTATCATACTTTGTTTTATGTTTTATTATATACTTGTATATGCAAATATTTTAAGGTACAATAAAATTATATTTCAGAATGATTAATTTATCTTTTATTTTATCACCCTATTGAGCTTTGTGTATTGAGCATTAGCTCATAGAAGGTTACCCTCCTTGCATTTGGATCCTGCGGATAATTAGGTCTTAGTAATTATGATGGTGTCATAAATAACGATGATATTCATGACAACACAAGATCATTGCACATAATTTAGACTAAGTTTAACTATATATAGATTAATAAAGTTGTAGTAAAGAGTATTTGATTAATGAAATATTAGTTCTTGTCTACAATTAAGTCTTTCATAATATGAGGTTGTATAAATGATTTTAAATTACTCACATGTGTACATTATGTTGAATATAAAAGAGTCAAAAAGTTAAGTCAAGATAAACAAGTTAAATAAGTGTAATGCCTCCAAGAACCATCCGAACAAACATAGATGTGTGCTTTGACAAACATTTACCTTATAGTAAGCCATAAAAAAACTGAAATGAAGATAACAAGTGTCATTCAACATTTAAAATGGGTCTTGTTATATCCTCCTAATCCCATCCTTCTAAATTCGTCATTCTAAATCCTCCTAACTCTCTCACAATGACACATATGATAATTGTGTTAATTTTTTTGGATATTTTGCATATATGAGTATTAAGAGGATGAATTTTTTTTCCAAGTATAAAATGAAGAGCAGGTTCAAAAGGCTCAAGAAACAAAACTTATTATACAAGCAACTAACAAATATGCATATATGTACTGACGAATATATGTATATGTTGCCTCACAAACTTGTCAATCACATAGCAATAAACTTCTCAACAAGGGGCGTAATCTTGAGATACACTATTCTCTCCGTTAACACTTATATTTTTTTATCTTTTTATTTATGTTTTCTATACTATCATAAATATCCTTTTTTTTACAAAGAAAAAATTGGTCTTTCTCTCCATTCGACACCTGAAGGCAACAATAACTTTGAGGGTGTGTGCTTACATGTGAGACCAAAAAATTGGAGTCCCTTCCAAGAAGCAAGAAAATCTCGTGTTAGCAACATCCAAAACTATGTCCATCTCATGATTCCACTTGAAGATTCTTTATTCTTCAAATTTAGTACAGAGATGTTGAGGCCAAATATATAATAGAAGGAGAAAGGAACAACGACAGAGTCATATATCTTCTAGGATTGTACATGCAGGCACTGAAATCCTACAAATAGCTTGTAATGTATATAGTATCACATATCCGTAATGTATATAGTATCACATATCAAGTAATGTCATAATAGCTTTGAGGCTTATTAGCTAGTCCATTTGGTGAGGGTTTGAAACCCATAGCACTTATTAAATCTATTTAATTTAAAATTCGAATATATAATTTAATGTTTTTAATATAATCAAATACTTTTGTTTATTAATATTTTATGTTCAAGATGAATTGTTCTTGATAGATTTTTAAAAATATTTTTATTATAAATTAAATATATTTATTTTTAAAATAAATGTGTTAAAAAAACACCTAAGTACTAATGATGATAAGTTTCAAAAAAATGAATCTCTTCAAAATTAATATAGTAAAAAAACATTTTATTTTTAATATTGATTATTTTTATTCATATTTATTTATTTTTTATATTTATTTAAGGTGGTTTATTTTTACTAAAAAAATGAAAGTGCAAAGTGGGATTAAACTTTACACATTCATCTTCTTCTTTTGTGAATTATTTATTGTGTGAATGTGAACTTACCCGTAAATTTTCTTTTGGAATGAAATGCTTCCTCTTTGTTCTTAGGCACTATTTGCACCTTAATTTTCCAGCGGTTCAATAAGAAACAAGCGACGCTTCTAAAAATTTTATTATATGTTTGGTAACTATAAGATTCGTACAACGGTTAGAGGTCCAATTTAAAATTTGAAAAACGCTCAACCTATTAATGTGTAGAGGACTTTAGAAGAGCATTGCATTTCTTTTTTCCTTTTCTATCCTTTTTTGTAATTGTCGACGCAATTTTTTTCAACGTTTAATTCTTTGACATAATCCTCAACAATTAAAAGAATTATCATAAAGCTTCATATAGATATAATATTATACTAGCTTCTCTCATTTCACTGGATACGAATCATCCCTAAAATCTTGGAACTCATTTCTCTTGTTTCATGAGATCACAAGGCATCGTTCTCTTCATATTTTCGACACATTCCACAAGTTACGAAGCATCATCACATTTTCTACATGTACCTTTTATTTGCATATACATTAAAATAATTTTAAGAGATATTGTTTCAAGAGTGCCAAATATAGGCAAGCTAAGTAACCTATCAAGCACGATTTACTTCTATTTATTTAACACGAGACGTAATAATGATTTCTCCAACTAATTTCTTAGTTACAACTTCTTTGAAAATATAGTTTTTTTTTGTTGAATTAAAATTGCAATTAGAAATTAGAACACTTTGCTATTTTATAAAGTTGACTATTTTTTTCTGAAAGCATGTCTAACTTTTCATTTCTTTTAATGTTCAGAACATATGAAATTACTTACATATGTAGATACGAAAATTAATTTTTGCAGTCCTTGAATTTGATGCTTCACATGACATTCTTGTTGAACAGTTTCAAATTTTTGATCACCTTATTAAACATTATGAATTTTCTGTTGTGCATGATTCTCCTTTATTTTCCTTTTGTTGGATTAGATTGAATGCATTTTCTATCTTTATGTATATTTTATTGTGGCCCTATATTATAAATCATTCATCTTTTTAGTTATCAAATTATTTGTTATATTGAAATTTGATAGAACAACATATTAGATTTTGTAATCATTAGAGATACTTGATATGTCACTAACTGAGTATCGGTGCATTCTTTCTACGATTTCCTTTAATTTTCTTTCGTTGAATTAATTCGAATGTATTTCTTTATTTTTATTATATATTTAATTGCATACCCTTTTATATGATTCTCTTATGAAGTTTTTCTCAACATTTTGGCATGATAACATTTTTTTATTTTTTCCACAGAAACATTCTTAACTATATATTATTTGGTATTTGTGCAGTCAAAGATGGAATCGAGTAGTATGAAAAATGAAACTAAATGGGCTTTTACTTGGGACAATGAAGCAGCAATTATCTTTTGTGACATGCGTATCGAATATATATCACAAAATGGATGTGGACAATCATTCAAATGGTGTGTCATTCAAGAGAAGCATGAAAAAAAAGTAACCACACATGTCGCTTTCAAAGTTGCAAAAATAAATATGATTCGATGAGAAAAGATTGGTTGCTTTGGAAAATTTTGAAAGGTATAAAAAATGGATTAGGGTGGAAACCTCGTACTGGAACATTTGATTGTTCTGATGAGTGGTGGAAAAAATTATGGTAAGATTTTGATTCAGCTCAAAGTAGTTTAATTCTTTTTCAATGTTTGCAATACCTTATTAATATTTGGAGTTAGTCATTAATTTTCTTGTAGGAAAATAAGGATGTCAAAAAATTTCGTGTCTAAAAGTTTGAATACACTTCTGGAAGAAAAATAGGAATAGTAATTTGGAGATGTGGTGACTAATGAAAAAGATATTTATGCACTCTGAATGAATCCTCCACTTAAAAGTATCGAAAATGTGAATCTCGAAGAACAAGTAAATGTTGAAGAACAAGAAAAAGAGGATGAGTTATAAATTGACGAAGAGGAAAATCAATATACTCAATTTACAAATACGTCAAGAAAGGATGAGCTAAAAGATGACAATTTCTTTAGAGACTTCATGCAAGAGATAAATCACGATGTAAGAACTCATACCCAAGCACATAAACAAGCACAAAAGACTAGCAAAACAACTGATAATCCTACATGTGAAGCGCAAGATGAGGCAATCAGCAAGATCAACTATGTGATATGAACACATCACAAAATTAGTAAATTCAATTGAAAAAGTTAGTAATAAGATTGTCAAATTTGGAGAAGGAAAGAATGTGAATATGCAATCATCATTTTTTTCTTATTCAATGCAAATTATCAATCGAATGTGCACTATGAAAGATTTTGAAAAAAGTGGTCAAATGTGGTGTTATCCTTCTTAGTTTAGTTTTAGGTCTACAGACAGATATAAGTTTTATTAAATATGGATGGCGATGAATGTGTATTGTCTTGTATAAGATTCATGTTTAGTACGAAAACCAAATGAAATTTCGTATGACTTTATATTTTGTTATGTTCTTCATTAAGATATCTTAGTTTATAATTTTTTGTAACGCCCCCAAAATCAAACCTTGCCACCTGACAAAATAGTGACTTTGGGAACGTTACGAGCTTACATCAGTGATTTTACTTTTACCAACTAATTGATACACATAAGATGAATAGTGACTAAAATATCCTTTTTCAATATGAAGACTAATCATCAGTTCCAAAAAAAATAGACATCAGTGATTAAATCAAATAAAATACTAAGAACTCAAAAGAACATCCATCTCTATCATGAGACACAACTAGGATCCTATGCCATGTGCAAAATAGACCACCACGAGTTGCATCACCATCAGCATCATCATCAGTACCTATTAAATATCAGAGTGGCCTGCATAATTGAATTCACAGGAAAAAACTCATAAGTTGTGATACTCAGTATGTAAAGGTCATATAAAAAGAAATAATAATCAGGAGTCAGAAAATGAGTAGGTCAAATCTTTCCTTTCTTAGCTTTAAAACAGGGATAATGTGAGACATTAATACTTGTCAGTTCTTTCATCATTCTTTTCAGTCTTTCCTTTCAGTAATAGTGATAGGAGAGTCAATTACACCTAACTCTCATGATGTATAATACATCAGTATGTTCAGGTCCAATTCTTTATACTTCTTTTCATTCATCTTGGTATCATCATTTAATTCAATCAATAATGAAAAATTATTAGTTTATGAAGATTTCAGAGATTCAGCGACAGGATAACTAGCTAGGTCATGGGGTCAACCCTAGATCCATCAAGCAATCAGGAGGACATAAAATCCTAACAGGAGGGACGAGTCCCTAAACAAGAGGGATTAAATCCCGAATACACCGTGGCCTTCCTCTTTATGATATTCATTCAAACACAAACATTAACATCTTTTACCTCTTCATTACCTATTATACTAAGTTCACGTGAGAGGATACTAACCCTACCTCAAACAAAATTCATTCAATCACTCAGGCATGACGTCAATCATCCTGAACACGGCCCATGTCAGGTGTGACACGACCCATGTTGTTCTCGGGTTAGACACGGAACACAACTTGGGGGCCGAGGCATTAAGATCAGGGAACACAGATCATGTTAATGTAAACACGGACCTTTTGGTCTTCGCAATACAATTGTTTTAAAGCAATATTAGGGTTCCGTGAATGCGGCCCGTGTCCTATGGCATGCAGACCGTTTCGTCCAAGGAGAACATGATAGTGGTCAGAACGGCGCACGTCGGGGACGACATGGCCGTCCTTTCAAAGGACGCGAACCGTGTTCATAAGAACGTGGTCCATTTTTTACTGACGTGACATCGTTGTCATCCAACACGGTCCGTCTCCAACGTTTCTCACGCTAGTAGAGGTAATGTGGACTATGTCTGAGTGAACACGGTCCATGTCTGGTTATAGGTTATTAGTTTATCATTATTATATTATTGAATCAACCCGAAGAACTCTTCCATAGAAATCTGATTAAAAGATAATTAATCCAAACGAAAATCTTCTTTAGTCATCTTAACAATCAATTTAAAACCTGAAAATCAATCCTCCTAATGATCCTAATTACATACCTTGGGATTTGTTTCTTCTTATCTTTTCTCAGTCCGTGTGTTGCTTCCTCTCTACTCTGCACGTCGTCGACCTTCGTCACCTCCTCTTGGCGCGATTCTCGAGACCAAAAAATCCTTTGAGAGAGAGAGAGAGAGAGAGAGAGAGAGAGAGAGAGAGAGAGAGAGAGAAGAGAGAGGAGGAGGGAAGAGATTACCTAACGGCTGGGTATAAAGTAATGAGGGTTATAGGCAATTAATTTCGTGTTAGGGCTTTATATAAGAGTCAATTAGGGTTTAGAGAGTTTTAAACTTGATTAACTCTAATTCTATCATGTTGAATCTAGGATCTCGAGAGTGTTTTGAATGATCACAAATTTGTAAGTGAACTCAGCCTGTACTGATG
>LTAE01001556.1:38277-53777 GCA_001647135.1 Pontederia paniculata | reverse complement strand
TCTCTCTCTCTCTCTCTCTCTCTCTCTCTTATTTGTTTGGGTGATTTGTTTATAGGAAGAGGTTTTGATCATTAATATATACATATTTCTGCAGGGAACATGGGTATCCATGGGCGTGTACTCTGATGGTGAATCTTATGACGTTCCTTCGGACGTATACTGCTCCTTCCCTGTCACATGCAAGAATGAAGAATGGACAATTGTAAGAGGTAAGTTCCGCTCCTATTTACAGTTTATGGAAATGAAAAGCCAAAAAGTTAGATTAGATATTTTAGCTTTTTTTATATGTTTGAACAAAATTTTAAAACTTAAAATTAATTTATTTGACTAAATTATCTTTTTTTTATTTAGAAATTATTAACATAATATAATAAAATATTTACACAAATTCATGAAATAATACCAAATAAATATTATCTATTAAATTTTAGAATTAATAATATAATTTATTTTTTTATTAATAAAGTAATAAAATACACTATGTTAAATGATATTAATTCACTAACTTGTTTATTGTTATAAATAAAAGTCAATTATACATTTTTGTTAAGTCATCGCGAAGAGTTGATAAACTATCTAAAGAAGTAATATTTTAGTATCAGCTATTTATTGTTAATATTTTTGTTTTATTGAAAAAAAAAAGTAAAAAGAAGTTATTTTTCAATTAAAAAATATCACATTTATTTTAACTACTAATATACTTAAATTATAATGAAATAAATACTATGAAGATTGTAATAATAAATTAATAAATACTATTATAAATAACTAAAATATATAAACACGCTTCTACATAATTAACAATCTTATTTATTTTAAGCACTAGTGTTTTAGACTAAAAATATAATTTCTTAATATACTATTAAAACAACAAATGTTTTATAAAAAAAGTGTCATATGAACATAAAAAAGAATTGAAAAATTTGGTTCCACTTGCCAATGTCATTTCATTTGCTTGAAGATCACTTGACCTCTCAATTGAAATCCACATCCAAGTGCAGACTTGACTATTAGCAAGTTCTCAAGGGACAAGATGGTAGCCACAGCACTTGAGCTCGTGGAAGAGCGGGATCTAGCCTTGGCATCTATTGGAGCAAAGTGATTAGGTCTTGAATCCAAAGGAGTCGACCATCAGGAGAAGAGACTGAATATAGGGATTGGATGACGATTGTTGCTGACACTTTCATCCGGGCTCAAAATTTCAAGCCAGTAGGTGGCACGTAGCTTATGGTACATGTGAAAAGCAAGGTGGATAATGTACTCTCTAAGAAATTAATATTTCGATGGTGTTTTCTATTTGTGGTTTGAAGCAAAATATATTTATTAACATTTCACTATCTTATTCCTTTTCTCAGTTGATTGGATTTTCGCTCTTGCATCATTGTCCTCGTTATCATCAAAATCCATATACTATTTATATCCTTGTTATATCAATGGAGATTATCCCATGTTGCTTTGTTTCATGTAAGAATATGATTTTCAAATTCCTAGTACCACATAGAACAAACAGATGAATCAACAGTCCAGAATTAATATGCAAAATTGTTCCACGCTGGCAATTGCATGACTGCAAGACACTTCTCATGAGCACAACTGGAAACAACACCAAATTTCTCTGTACAGGAGTGTGTCTACCGATTTTCGGCGTACTATGTAGGTCATAAGAAAAATGAGAGTTTAGACTAAAAGTGAACAATATCCCTACAAGTAATTACAGTAAGCCATAAGTGTTAGAGTGGCTAACATCAATCCAACCCAGGAATTGGGTTATTCTCTGTCGACTCAACTAGCGCTGATAATCCATCAGCTGTCCAAACTAATGCCAGTTTCAGCCACGGTGATATTTCAATGTCAAAAATTAGTTAGTCATCCTTGGTTAAAGCCATCATCGAAGTTCCACCAATTGTAAGTTTATCTTCCCAGTCCCAGCACATGACTACCAGGAAGACCACTTCCAGTATCTCAAATTGACACTTCCTTGGTTATAACATTATCTTTATTGGACAAAAATCTATCCCTGATATTCTTCGGGTCATGCTTCCTGTACTGCTGATTTGAACTTGCATCCATCTCAAGTTGATCTGGTTTTCGACAGACACAAGAAGATGGAAATTCATGGAAGTCACCTCTCCCAGGCCTCATTTCATCTGGCTCTCCCATAAAGCCTCTCTGGATTGTCTTCACCTTTTTGGCAAACGTCGCCCAGTCCATCTGATTTCTTGCCTTTAATAAAGAACCAAACTTCCTTGCAGTCGGTCGTATTGTTCTTTTGTGTCCCATGTACCTCCTGCAGATTAAGGAACAAGAGTGCAGCAGTTAAGAAACCATTAACCAAGAGGAAAAGCAGAAGCTAGTGTGTCCTACATTAGGCTACCTGTCCACAAGTACCAAGATCAGGCAGACAAATCAGAAGTCAGCTTATACAAGGGAAAATATAATATACTCTAAAAAAAAAAGTATAAAAAGATCAAGTAGCCAAATGAAACATCACTTAGTCAGAACTTCAAAAAATGCAATGACATCAGAATGCTTGCAATGCACTTGGCAAAGACATAATCATGCATGATTGTGCATGATAAGAAGAACAAGGTAATTGGGTTTAGGGTTATTTTCTTTGGTAGAACTGGGTCTAGACAATTGGAAAGCTTCATACTGTCTTTGAGAGGGAAAGCTTCTTACTTAGCTTTTGGCCTATGAACATATGTTTGCTTTCCTTTCTTGATTTCTTGGCTGAGATCAACCAAAAATCTTTCATAGTAAGGCAAAAGAACTTCATAAATAATTCTTTTAAAGGACTATATAAATAATTCTTTTTAAGGAATTCACAAATAAAAGTGTATACAAAGTACAAGGATAACTTACAGAAGTTCACTCATCTTACCTACGACCAGCAAGAATTTTAGCCATATTCCCATTGTTGTTTGTAGCAAGTACATCGCTCTCATCACAAACAATATAATCAAGTGCGGCCAGCCGTGAAGAGAATGGAAGAAAGGGTTTCAACTCTTTAGGTGCAAGCATCTCTTTGGTGTATAAGTTCGGAAAGAGGCATTTAAGGGGCTGGAGGGTCTGTTTTCCACCATAAATTTCTCCAGATGCAACATAAAGATATGTATCATTTTGGAAACCAAGAGCCCTTAGCATCAAACCTACTTCATGTGGAGTCAAAGGACATTTGCCTCGACTGCGCTCACCTTCAGCACTCAAATCCTGCAAATTCAATCAAGGTCCTTAGATCCATTTACGTTGGCCAAAAAAGATCAGACAAAATATTTTTAGTTTCAAACCCTCAACCATCATCTGAATGAGATAGAGATTCTCCAAATTTCAAGTTGCAAAATAGAAAGTTGCATGCCTGATATGAAGGCTAACTCATAACCTAGGAGATTTGAAATAGCAATTGAATCTTCAATATAAAGAACTTATTTGAAAAGGTAGTTCAAGGTTATCGGAGTCCATGGGGAATGGCTCAATAGAATTCCCGAACCTTGCATGAAACTTTTGCCAGACAATGATAGCAAAGAACATAAGAACTTTGATATAAAGCATCGATATCAGGAGACATATTTTTAATCCACATGGTTGACTATTAAAGCTGGTTAGTCATCCTTTGTTCCCTCAAAAGCAAAAAAGGCACAGGTAAGTTGATCATGTTCTTTCTTAAGATTTCTTTTAAATAAAGTCATTATTAGATCTCTGTAAAAAAAATCACTATTGTAATATAGTATCCAAAAGTGTCTTCAAGACGATTGCCAGAAAAAGGATGAAGGGTAAAGTTAATTATCAAGGAAATAAAACAACTTAGCTGTTTCACATAACTATAGATTCAAAATATTTTCCATCAAAAGTAAGACCAAACTTACTGGTAGTGTTGCCCATCGTTTTCTAATTTCACCCAGCTCATTACGTTCTTTTTCCCCACCACCATAATAGCAACCAGAAAAGGCAAGCATGTCTGGCTCAAACCTGCAGTGCCAATGGAGAACAATATTGAGAAATTTCTAACAAAATTAGAAATGTTGGACAAAGTTTTTGATAAACAACATCATTGTGTTGCTGCTGTCTTTCAAGTTATTTAAGCAAGAAGTTTCAGGATGGGTAAGAAAAGGAAGAAAACTGTGGTAAGAAGTTCATGTAACCAACGAAATCACTTGCTTGGTGATGGAGGAGCCCTAGATGTAGGGCAGCCTACAGTTTCCTAGGGAAAGACAAAGGAGAACCCCCAAGTTCAATATTAGAATAGATCGATAAGGTTGCAAAATTAGGTTGGTTTATGACAAGATACCACGTTTATTAGTTAAAAAGATAATTAGCTGGTTAAAAGAATAGCGTGTAGTTATGCTCATTTCTCAATTTCTTTAATTGTAGTAACTAACCCTTCATGTTATCAATGCATGGATGGTTCAACCTTTTCTTTTTGCAGCCTCTGAAAAGTTAGTTTACCATCCTTGTAATTGGAATTTGGTCCACTCCACACAGACTATGGAAATTTGTCCTCTCGAACAAACAAGCTATTAGTTGTAACTGTGTTTAAACTTCTTGCAGTATTACTACTAACAGCAATTATCTTAGTTTCATTTCTATTGTCATTTATATTTTCAGCCCAGCAGCAAAAATCCTTACACCACCTAGCACCCTTTGATATAATTTTTCAACAGTTTTCAACATAGTTCATCCATTGTACATCAACATCATTGGAAGCACAAAAGGATATTTTCATCCAAGAGAAATCAACTTTCATACACATCACAGGAAAGTTCAAGGTGGTCCAAACATCCTCTCCAACATCTTCACACCAAGATGGAGTTTCCTAAAATTGAAGACGTCAACATTGTACTTGCGGAAAATTATCACAAATCAATTTTCTTCTCTTCGCCTTGAGGACAAGGAGAAATTTTAAGGGGATGTATTGATAAGATACCACTTGTATTAGCTAAAAAGATAATGGGCTGATTAAAAACATAGCTGGTATTTATGCTCATTTCTCCATTGATTTTTTTTAGTTGTAGTAACTAACACCTTCATGTTATATGTACATGATTGATTATATCTTTATTTTCAACCTTTAAAAAGTTAGTTTATCATCCTTGTAATTGGAGGTTGGTCCACTCCACACGGACTATGAAGACTTGTCCTCTCGAACAAACAAGTTATTAGTTGTAATTGTGTTCAAAATTTTGCAGTATTACTACTAAAAACAATATCTTAGTTTCATTTCTATAGTAATGTCATCATTTATATTTTCAGACTTTATCAGTTTATGCCATCTTTTCTACTTGCAAGTGTAAGTAAACATTGTCTCCTCAAGCAGACACATGCCCCTGTAGCTGACGAGGTGAGGAAGCTTTGTCAAATTAACTATCTATTTCAATCACTTAAACCACTGACATGAATGCATTCAATCCAGGACTATGAGTATTCAAGAAAACAAGAAAAATAAGAAATGATATGAATAAAAATACACTGTTCAAAAGAAATGACCAACCTCAAGGCGCATAGAACAAAAAATGGTATGCACAAAGCTCTTGAAGAGCTAAAATTGCACTAAAGCTTATGAAAGAAATAAAATGTCAATAGAAGTAAATGTAAAATGAAAAGAAATAAAAAGGAGCTATTTGGTCATTTTTTTCATTTTTATTCTTTTAACATGTAAGTGTGAGACAAAATCAATGTTCCAAAACAATAAGTCAAGAGAAAAGAAACGGAACATATGGATCACATTGTTCACCATTTATTAACTTTATTTGCAATATGCTGGTGAAGACACCTAAAACGGAATGTTTTCTTTGGAGGCCCTAAAACATAATGCTAGCTAAATCATGGTGCACGGGACACATTTTTTGAATCATGCCTGAATTTAACATAATAAAGGTTTGCCCGCACTTTTTCATGAATCATACCTGAATCCATCATAATATGGGTTTCATAGGCTTCAGTTACACAAATCTAACAAACAAATACCAAGATGGAGGGCTCGAAGAAAAATAGAAATCACACCTTAAATGAACAGCGATGAAGTGTGGGCTCATCTTTCGCATTTTGTTGACCAATTCCAACCCAAGTATTTCAATAGTTTTTGTAAATCTTAGTGCATGATAATTTACATGGCAGCGTAATTTTTGCAGTTGTTCATCAAGTCTGTTTGTCAGCCTGTAATCAAATTTCGTCAACTGCACAACCTGCAATCATCGATTCCTTAGAAGAGTATCCATGCATGTCCAAGAAAAACTATCTTTGCAGTCGGATTACACAAAATAATGCATTAAACTTATTCCTCAAATAAAATATAATATATTCAAAAATAAAGAGAAAAAGAGTGAATAAACAAGTCACTAACTAATAAGACTAGAAATAGACTATGACCAAGATGCAGAAAAACTTTACATAGAATTGGAGAATTTCTTTTGAGGGAATGAAAGAGATTTATGATATTGGAAATAACTGCTCATCAATATGAATTTGCATCCAGCATGTAGGATTACTTGGTTGGAAAAAGGAATTTTTTTTTTAAGAGAAGAAGGATGCCAAGACTTGTATATGTCATCCATTTTATTAATATTCTAAATATTTACAAAATATTCATGTACAAGTATGTACGTGACCAATCTCAGCTAAAGTTCAACCCAGTGGTTAATCAATCCTCTTGCCACTTCCACGACAGATTCTATATACAATTGCTCATTTCGAAAAATAAGTTCATTCCTGTCTCCATATGACCCATAGATTGTAATATATGGAGATAGAGGACAACTTTCAACTACGTAACATTTAGTCAGAATCATTATGATTCATAATACAGGTAAAAAAACACATTTCCTCCTTGGATGCGGTGAAAAAGATGTTGCTGGTAAAGTAACAGAAGGCACTTCAATGCCAAAGAAAATGTAATAAAATCCACTTTGAAACAAGGCATCTAAGTTTGGTTAGATTCTCGATGCTTATTAATTGACATCATTGAACGTTTCATTTTCCATTTCAAAGATTATTTTCCATGACATGTTTATAAGTCAATCAAATGTCAACTGGAAGATCAATAAAACTGTTGCTTTTTCTCAAAATAAGACTATTGAGTATTTTCTAGATTCTTTAAATGGATTAGTTCAATTCCAAAACTTAGGGCATCAATTTTATTTCAAATCCTTAGTACAATGAGATGTTTCAAACATTCTTGTTGCAACTACAAATACCAGAAAATAGGAGCAACTATAAATAAAATTTGCATGACAAAAGCATTATGCAGCAGCACTACTATGATGTTTTCCAGTAAGTCCTATAGTTTTCCTTCCACAAAATTTATGAAAGATAGCAAATATAAAATGAGCCAATATAAACTCTTTGAACTTACTTCCACATGAAAAGGTCAATTATGTTAATCATAAATCATTGATGCTTTGCATTTGGAAGTCAACCGACAATCCAAGGATGCATATACTCCTAAGTAATTGTATAAAACTATATCAGAATAATAGTGACGGTAGAGGAAGAACAACAAGGAATAAGTATAGGACATTGTATATTGGATATACAAGTGGAGACTAATCACTCAATCCTATTGTGTCAAATTTTGGGGATGTTATATATGTAATTTGTCATATCATCATATGGGTCGTTCCCCTAACCTTGTCATATACAAAAAGTGATATACATGTGTGCGTGTGAAGCTAATGTGCACCCAAAAAACCTTGGCTGCACCGTGCCAACAAACACATCTCCATGTGGTCCCCCTTCATTGAGCACCATGTTTAAAAGAAAAATAATATGGATCATCATATGAGTACTAGTTGCACAGTACAAGCAATTTTTTTTGGCTGCACATTACTTAATAGTAACAATAATAATATATGTTTGTGTGTGTGCGTATGTATATAACTTTGGGGTGGTTGTGCATTTTGTGTGATTCTGCACCAAAATAGTGAATAATTCTCTCTGACAGTCGTGAACGTAGGAGATCAATCTCCGAACCACATATATCTATGTGTTTCTTTTTTGTGTTGCTCTTATGCAATCTCTTTCTTTTTGTTCTTCGTTCCTATTTTCCTAGCAATATACCACATGATATAGAGGAAGATCCGACCTATGGTCGTGTTGGAGAAACATATATCACAAAACATAGCACAGAATGATATAGAAAATGCATATTGACAATCATTTCAACATGAATGACAATGTCAATATCAAGAAATGGTATTCATCATATTTCCAAAAGAAAAAAAAAAGAAAGATGGAGAAAACAAAATAGTAATGACTAAATTGATTTGTTTCATGCTACTTACACGCCTCCGCAACAATATTGGAAGGACTTCATCAAGATAATATTCAGGATCTGATTTCCTTGGAACTCGCATTGTATATGGCGGTTTCTCCATTGACCTCATCACTTTATCAGAGATTCGTTTGATAACAGTGACATCTTTTGCGAGTGAGGAAATGAACCAGTCCACATCAAATATGTCTGCAAAGTCACTAAAATGAAGACAAAATAAACTAATAGAGACAAGTATATATTCTCTTATAGGATCGTTAAACTAATTACTTCACAAAACTTTTGTGTTAAAAGCTCACCTATTATCTTTCCAATAGGAATGATGATCCAGTTCAGGCACAACTAACGTAGCATTCAAAATCCGTGCAACCACGACTGCATCTATTATCTGATGTCAAGAAGATTGGTACAAATAACGTGATGAAAAATGCTTTATTATTATTTTTCCTTCTTAAGAATGAAAAGTACAAACGTGGATTATTGTCTAAGCTTCAATCATATTTAGAGTTATTTGAGCAACACAAGATAAAATACAAACTGTACAAGCAAAAAGAAAAGCCAACATGCCAATTGGGTTCCTAGTTGGGCTCCTAGTACAGATACTACATGCGCATTATGTGGCACGGCGCCAGAGGACATCACCCATCTCTTCTTCGAGTGCCCCATAGCAATCAGTGTATGGCAGCGAGTACAGTGCAGAGGGGATCCATCCAACACAGTTTCCTTTTGGCACTCGACACAGACTCTTGGAGCTCAGGGCGACACGCCGACACGGAATGGAGGCGGCCTACGATGATATCTATGGCGGTTTTATGGACCTTATGGCTACAGTGGAACCGTACCATCTTTCAAGGGGAGAGGTGCTACGTAGAGAATATTGTACACCGTATAGGCTTTTTGATGAGTGAATGGGGGGTTCCTTAGGATTTTGTCTTTGACTCACGCTCGCTAAGTGGGGCAAGTTTTTTTGTATTTTCTTCCTTCTTCACTTGTACATTTCAAGTTCTATATTTTATTAATACAACACGGATGACTATCCAACTCCAGTAGTCATCCTTTCTTCCCTCAAAAAACATGCCAAATGTTTGGGGAATGTGGTCGTTCTAGATTGATAACTTCAAATTTAAAATAAACAAATAATTAAGATAATGAAAGGACAACATTGCAGTAGTTGACTTCTGTTATAATTTGTTTCATGTTAGATAAAACTGAATAACACACTTTGACATATAAAGGTATCGTGAAACAGAACGAGAATCTAATTAAATCCAGTAAGGAAGTATATGACAGTTATCAAACTATCTTCCAATTTGCCTTTTGGATCTACAACCTTTATATCCTCGATTTCCAAATCACTGAGAAAATCCAAGTATCATGAAGAATTTCAACAAAAGAATTAAATGAGATTGTTCTGTTAAAATTGTGAACCTGGTTCTCCATCAGATAAATGATAAGGAAAATTGTAAAATGAAGGCAGATTTCTTATTGAATAAATGCAGATTAGAATTATGCCTTTTATGCCACACAATTATGGCAAAGTCAGAAAAGATGCTTAAGAGACCAAAAGACTGAAAGACAAGAATAGTATGAAAAAAATTCTGAAAAGTAAATACCCCTGTTCGTTGCTGATTTAGTCCTCCACTGGTTGCAATCAATAAATAGCCATTTGATTTACTCTTGTTAACTGCAGCTAAAGATGATGAATGGAACAAAAGGTTCAAAAGTTTTCAATTTCCATTAAAGGTGCATGCATAGGCAGAATTATAAAAAAACAAAAATGAGCTAGTTAGTCATTAGACATGTTGCTGCTAAAGATAATGAATGAAACAAAAGGTTTCATCAGTTTTCAAATTCTATTAAAGATCTAACGAGGTTCACCTTAACAGAGCGACATCCTCGGACGACGCCAAAGATGTGGAAGAAAATAACATATGATACAAAATGCAAAATAATTCATACACTAAGGAGTTTATACAGGCATTCCCGATATAAAATAGAGAACAGAAACACCCCCGATTGTTTGAGAGGTTGTATTATATACGAATCATATGAATTTATTGCTGAGCTAAGATTCAAGACATTATCAATAGCCAAAGAGTCTTTTGGTTAAGAATAGTAATCTGCAAAAGAACTAATTGATTATGTTTATCTCGATATACTAGTTGACTAATTTCTCAACTCAAAAAGAGGACAGGTATCCTATTCTAACAACAAAAAAAGAGAGAAGATACCTGTTTTAACAAAATAAACATAAAACCATGATCAAAATTATTGCATAGAAACTTACATCTATAATGAAGTCCTCTTTCACTGCAACCATAATAAAGGTCTGAGAACTCAGATTTCCATATATCAGCTGGTTCACTGTATCCAACCTGCATTTTTTTATATGTTAACGGCACAACTATACAGTTATATATCTACTAATAACAAGAAAAGAGAAGGCATCAATAGTTGAAGAATATGAAGACTATCATTCACATTCCTTCACATCCCTTCCTCTTACAGGACCAGTATAAATGCATGATTTTTCACCCCTTCCTATCATAAATTCCATTTTTTTTTCTTTCTGATAAAAGGAAGGCAAGTAAGCCTAAATGGGAAATGTTGAACAGTACAGTTATAAAGAAAAAAAATTTACGGCAAACGTAATATATCCTTCTGCATTTCCCCCTATTGAAACTACATTGTGCATAACTTTTGCTCCCCTACTACAAAGTTTTAATTTGCTAAACCCAAAGAGGGCACTTTTAAAAATCGCTACAGGCTTACAGCTAATTAATAAGACCGCCAAAAACATAGCAGGAGCTATAAAAGCCAAAAAAGGAGATCGTTTTTCCCCCATTAAGAGCTACTAAAGCCCGCACCTTCTTAGATCTCCAGCGCCCACGAAGGCGGGACGACCACTCGAGGTCGGCGGCAATCTGGCCGGTAAAGAGCGAGACGAGACCGAGGGCGAAGAGCATCAGACCGCAGAGCACCGAGAGAGAGACGCTCCTCCTCTCCCATCCCCAAGCAGCCTGCGCCAGCCGCTTCTTCGGTGCGAGGACGGCGAACCCCAGCGCCGAGACCCCTTCCCCCAGCCCCTGGACGCAGAGCTTCTTCGCCATGGGCGACCGCACATGGAGACGGCGAAACCTTCCAGAACCCAAATCCCTAATGCGACAGAAACCCTTGCGCCATTGATGGCGGAAGGAGCTGATCGAGAGAGAGAGAGATGAGAACCAAAGAGGTCGGAACTTTTTGGAGGCTTATAATGGAACGGAAAGGAAAGGAACAGAGCACACAACAAAGGCAGCAACCATAAAATGGCAATTTAGATTAGAACTAATTTGATTAATTAATGGATAGTTAAAGAGAAGATGAGTCATTGTGCACAAAATGCCATGATACTTCTTTTTCTTCTTCTTTTTACATGATGGTGTTAGTGCTCATGTTCAATCACTTTACTTAACAGGCAGCATAAGAAATTGCACTGTTTAATTAAGGAAAATAATAAGTAATTAAGCATGTCGGCGTGCATGTTTGCTTAAGAATACTATATTTGCATATTTCTAGTAGTGGTTATGTATGGTACTACTATATTATCAGCTACTTCAGTAGGGAATAAATAATATACTTGCACCTTTCAAATATTGTATGAATTTATGTAACAAACACACACTTTTAGCATGGAGTGAGAGACTAAGACTAAGACTAAGACTATGACTATGACTATGACTAAGACTGACCAGGTATTAATTTCTTCATTGAATGTCATTCAGATCAGGGCCCTTGTTCAGAATCTACGCTTTGAGAAGTTATGAGAATTGGACCAACTGCCAATTGAAAGTGGGAGGTACTTGGTTTTGTACTAGTACACGGAGAAAAATGTCGGTTTAATTTGCCAACATGCGATAATGGATCGTGCCCATGTTCATGCCAGCATTTGACTGATTGTGAGATTATGTAGCCTTTATGGGTTGAGATGCAGTTTGTCTCCGCCCTTTCTGTAATTCATTTTTTTTTATTTTTTTAGGAAACTGAAAACAAATGCAGCGCACGTGACATCTATTTTTAATAAGGGTTGTCATCAAATTTTTTTATACTTGCTCGAGGTTTAAAATTATTAATACTTAATTAATCCGAAATCAAATTAAAGAATAGAAATAATATTTTTTTAATTAAATTAATAATTTTAAAAATTAAACTCTCTCAGTTTTCAATTCGAAGTATAAACCTGTTAAGATCGCCCCACGCCGGAGATCTTCCCATGCCAGAGATCGTCCATATCAAATGAACTATCCTCGAAGGGAGTCAATTATCATCCGTGGTGTTCCTCGCCTTCGCTAATAGTGCAAGGATCCATTACGTAATCGCCACCTTCCATATTTTTGTAGAAATTGATAGATGACTGAACTTCCATGGCAAATAATAATTAGCATCCCGAACAAGGCCTGCGAAAAGTATGGAATGCTCCACATATTTCTCTATGTTGTGCCATGGGAAACAAACTAACTTCTTGATCGATCACCTTCTCCTCATAGTAGTAGACACCTTCAGCCTATGCAGAGAACTACAACTACACTGTTGCAGGCTTATTGCATGGTGTCCATAGAGCAAGGGCGAAGCCAAGAGGGGTCAAGGGGGTGCACTGGCATCTCCTAAATACGGTTAATTTATTTTAGTAGTTTAATTTTAGGTATATTTATCGTTGACTAGACAGAAATATCTTACAACAAGAATTAAAATCAAGTTTCATCCATCTTATCTTCATTTTTCTTTATATTTTTATGCCTACTTTATCATTTTCATTTTTTTCTTATTTATCAATTATTTTTTATAAAAATAATCTTATAATTTTGCACTCCCTCATTGATATTTTGGCTCCGCTGTGCTTTACATGTCTAATGATTTCAAGAACATGGTGTTGAGCAGAACTTGATGCAAATATTAATGAGGCATGGTTCTTCACTGCAAGCAACATTTTTTGCATTTAATTAGAACAACTACTACATGTATGATAAAAACTCACTAACTCTCACTGGCCCTCATTGAGATATGGATGTAATGTGGCAGAGTAATTAATTTCTATGATTCATTATGACATCTGCAAATAAGCTGCGATTATTACAATGGTCAGCCAGTCTACGAGTCCAATACCATGAAGACAGGATTCTACTTATGTGGTTTCAAACAACAAGACCTTTGGTTGTTCGACGAGTTATATGCTGCAATGGCCCAAGATCATATTCCGACAGTGACCACAGCAACATTGTTAAAAACTATAATACTTAAAAACTTACGATTTATGTTTCTAGAATGAAAAAATGAGTGAACTCGACCTAAAAATGTAGTTATGGGTAAACTCGAATCAAAATATGTCTCGATCCATTAAAAATGCATGAATACGTTCGTTCGTACGACTCAATTGGCTAGTGCGACAAGTTTTTGACACGTGTTATGTTGTCATTTTGGTCAAGAGTGGTGTTGTTGTTCAATGGGTGATGGGTTCGAAACCCTCTTTTATAATATTTAACTTTGTTTTTAACTTATTTTCATTAACTTTTTGCCATTTCTTATTTCTTTTGATTTTTTTTCTCTTTATTGCTTTTTTCTCACAGTTGTTGTTTTTAATAAAATAGTTTTTAAAATAATACATTATGATAAACTAAAATATGCACAAAAAATGGTTAGAATAATATAGCATTAGATTTCCAATAATTTTTAATTGTTATGTCGTTCTTTGAACAATAATATTTTAATAAAATTAAATTATATGACGAATAAATTATTCTAAAAATCGTATCTGATTGTACAATGGTTGTAGTTATTATGATAACAAAACAATACTACTCAGTACATAGAAAATAGAAATAGTATATGATTTATTTCATACCTATATTTATTTAATTCTAGTACATAAATTTTATAAGTTTGCTATGAATTTGTGAGAGTTAAGTTGAATTTACATGTATCTTGAAACTTGACAATCATATAATGGATTACGAGTTCATGTTATTTTAATATTTTTAGAGTTTTATCAATATATTTGATGTGATTTTAAAAATATAAATAAAGTATATTCTCCTTTAAAATAAAATAATATTATATTTAAGTTTTACGTATTTACGTACCGATTTTACGATGCGAGTTTATCTACTTTAAAATGATTTTAAGTAGAAACTCGAATTTGTTAACCTTGGACCAGATATGCGAACTGTTGTAAAAGCATGAAGACAAAGTACGTGGACATGTTCGCTCACTTCTGGAAGAAATATAATACAGTAACGATATTCAAATGCGACACGGCCACCTCACCATGAGAATGTGTTAAGTCATGGATCGTGAATTGATGCATAAGATCATGTTTTCCGGAATGAAACAAAAATAAAAAAATTATGGAGGTTTCGGTTGCAAATTCTTTCTTAAAATTCTAGGATAGATTTTTATTTCTTTCGAATTTAAGTACCTCACAACTAGGGAAACACTAGGGAGGGAAGATCTTTGGCGCATGACGATCTCCTGCGTGGGTTGACCTTCAAGGGTCAAGGCATGGCGAACTCCGGCGTAAAGATCCGGGGACGATAACTTGCTCAGAGAGGGAACAAAGCAGCAGCAGCCTTGAGTCTAGAGAGGGACAAGACTCGCGATTGATTGTTAAAAGAGAGTCAAGATCATGACCATTAGTTGAAAGTGTATGGCTGAGATCACACTGCAAATTGTTTGTCCAGTATATTCAGTTTCCTCATTTTTTTGGTTGAGTAAAGAATGTACACGAAATCAATTTAAATATATTAAGAAGGCGTTTACTGCATTATCTCTTGACATTACCTGATAATTATATTTACTTATACAAAAAATTAATAAATAATATACATTATTTTATTAAAATACTCTTTCATAAATATTATTAAGTTAAAAATTTTGTATTATTGAATCAAAATTTATCAACTTAAATTATGAACTCACAAATTAATGAATTTAAGTAATTAATTTCCTTCAAATTAAAATAATAACAAAATAATCTATGTAATTAATAATAATAATTTATAAAAAATTAGTCTAATTAATAATACTTATAAATAAAATTAGTGCTATATTTTAATTCATAATATGATCATAATAATATAATATTATTTAAATAATATTTATTATGGTCATTAATTTATAATAATAATAATAATAATAATAATAATAATAATAATAATATTAATATTATTATTATTATTATTATTATTATTATTATTATTATTAT